>JARYGA010026662.1:0-27746 GCA_030545235.1 Helianthus tuberosus | reverse complement strand
TTTTTATGTCATAAAAAATATGCTCGAATATACTTGAATGAAAGATACAAAAATTTGTGATCTTATGGTGCCATTTTTGTTTTAAAATGATAACGTATGGAGAAATGGGAAATGTTTGAAAAGTTATATATTTTTTTTCCAATTTTACCCCTCCTTCATTAAAAGCCCCCCCCCCCCCCCCTCCTTCATTAAAAGGCTCCCCCCTCCTTTTTAGTGCTTTTTTGGTTAGTTTTTTTGTTTTCTCATTTATATCTAGTTTTCTCATGATCCTCTCCCTATATATATATATATATATATATATAGGGTCAGGATTTAGAGAAACGATGGAAAGTGTGAGAACGGTTATGGATCGTCCGATCAAAACAATCTATAGACTAGATTGGTGTCACACCCCGACCGCGTAAAATAACAAACCGCGGCGGAAACGTCGGGGAGTCGAGCAACAGAATTATTGTTTCACAACCATGTTAATTAAAGTTTTGTTTTATTTATAAACAAAGGGGTACATTGTCTTAAAACAACAGAAACAAAGAGTACATAACATAGTTAACACTGTTCTAGCATCATTTTATGTCACTAAGGCACAGGTCCGCCTAAGTGTATCTTGATCATCCTATGCATCAGCTCCTGAAAACACATGTGAAAATAGGTACGTCAGCATAAAAATGCCTGTGAGATACATAGGTATTATTGATTTAGGATTCATGACTTGTAATTTTAAAGAAAATGTTTTAACAAAAGTTAGTCATGAACCTTGTAAAATGTTTTCTTTTATAAATCATACAATATTTATAAGAAATCAGATGATATAAAAGAAAGATGTGTGGTTAAATGAATAATCAAATAAAATAAGTTTGTGTATTATATGTTGTTTATAAAACAATGTTTTATGAAGTTATATCCTTTGTATAAAATGTAATATGTCTATATTGAAATGGTTTAAATAACGCTACGATATGTAATATCATAAAAGCACTTATATATAGGAAGTACCAGCGGCGTATCCACCATGCTTTTATCATACTACACATGCCTCGTCATTTAAATCACTTACCCAAACAAACCACCAAATGAATTGTTTAAACCAATGTCAAAATGTGTATGTGTAAACAATGTCAAATGCCAAATGTAAATCATGTTCATGTATAATCAAATGTTATGTATGGCAAGTAAAAATGTCTACTCTAACCATATGTAAATTGTACAAAACAATGTATTTGAATAAATCATAGTTTAAATCAAAAGTTATGTTTTGTAAAATCAATGCATGCTTTACTGATACAAACATCTATGCGGTATTACTAAAATGCATACATTCAAGCCTTGCGACTGTGGCGACAAACCCTTAAACAAATTAAAGGTTTATCTAAACTATGTATATCGGATTCAGTCATTTCCGACTTCCAAACAAACCTAGGAAGCAAGGAATGGGAGTTGTCAATTCCTATGGTACCACTACTTACTATCGAGCGGCGTAGCTAATGTTAATGAACGTACTTTTGTCCCGTTAAACAAACCAAATGTCATACCAAATGTAAGCATGTTATGTGAAAACAATGTACTAAGTATGCAAAAATGAAACATACAAAGCATGAATATGATGTAAAATCAATGTGTACATATGCTAAAATGAACATATGAAACAAATGTGTTTATGAAATCAATGTACTAGCATGTTAATTAAACATACATAGCACAAACATAAATGAAATCATGTACTATACGTGTACTAATGAACATAGCATGTATATGTTATGAAAGCATGAAAAACACTAAAGTAACAAGTAGGCACATGTGTTTCACCCTAAAAAGTTTGAAAACAGTAAAAGAGGGGTCTATGTACTCACTTGAGGATGCTTAGAAGTCTTTGAATAACAACCAAGCAAAGCTAGAGGATCACGGAATCAATCGGCACCTAATATAGGTAACTATGTTAATAACCGGACCTAAATCAGAAGATTGGATAGGATGAGATTTTGTAAACTAAATGAGTATTGGAACTCATATGATATGGTTTAACAAAGCCTACATACTAAATCAGAACCTATCCTAAGTGCTTACGACCCATTACGACCCGTTTAGGTAGCTTACGCTACTTTAACGCGTCGTTCGCGTAAAACGCGTTCGGACCGCCTAACTAGTCCTATGAAAAGTATTATATGTCTTATCAAGTCTAATAATGTTGCCTAATCAGTTTAGATGTCAAAATTTAAGTTACATATGCTTAAAATGAATTTATGCGCAAAAGGGCATTTTGGTCATTTTCCTAAGGCATATAAACTACCTATCATACAACTAACTAAACGTAGTGAGCATAAGGTATAACCTCGGAAGGTTATTCCCTATAAAACTATGGTCACAAAATATGTTTGGTCGGATCCTAATGATCGACCAAACGGGTCGGGTTCGAAAGTCTAAGCAGTTGTTTAGACCGCTTATCTTACGACCCTATATAAGCACTAAACTAAAAGTGACGAGTTAAACATGTTAAAACATGTTTAACGAAGTTAGAAAACAAGTTTGATATCAAAACAAAGGGTTTTGATACCCAAGAATAGTTTGGTTGCAAAATACGCATAAACGCACATTTTGACCGAAACTATGACTCGTCACTATGCCTAAATAACCTGGTAATCAGTAGGTATAGTCACCAAGGACTATGACCATCGTGATTATGCTCACGTTGCGAAGTTCAAACGAACTTCGTGTTGACCGTTGACTGGTCAAAGCGTAAAGTGAAACACTGTTTGACTTTCGTGCTTTAAAACGCATAAAAGCACGAAAGAAACCTACAAGAGGTCCAAGCTCTGAAGATTTGATCTAAAAATTCTCAGGTATGAAGTTTTGAACTTCAACTTAGAGAAAATTCAGATCAAGTGTGAGTTGAAATGAAATTGGGGGTGGGTATTTATAGATTTCTCAAGACCGTTAAGATCGTTCCTCGATAAATGAGCTTCAATCTCAACCATCCATGTGTGCCAACTGTTTTGGTAATCTATGGGTGCCCAAAACAAGCCCCTAGAGTTGCAAAACCATGCTCAAAACCCAGGAAACCAGCTGCTGATTGCAAAAACAAGTTTGCTGAACTGGGCTGCTTACATGGGCCGCGTAAGGAGACACCTTGGGCTACGCGCCCCGCCTAAGACAACTTTCAGAAAATGTCAGTTTAGGTCACTGCATGTCCAAAACTTGTTTTTCAATGCATTTTTGGCATGTTTAAGCCCCATTAACCCCATTTCAAGGCTCTAAAATGAAGTTAAAGTATAGGGAACTTAAAATATGCTCAAAAACATCTCGGATGTCAGTTCGTTTGGTTGTACGGTTGCGTTGTTCGGTTAATTATGACGAAACACGAACGGACGCGAAAAACGATCCAAATTACGCGACGAATGAAATTTTATAAGGCCAATCACTAAAATAAAATATTTTAATGATTACATAATTTTTTGGATGTCCGGATATATTCAGAACGTAAGATATGCGTGAAAATGCAAACTTATACACTTTTGACGCTTTTAGTTCCTGATTGACCAAAAAGTTTGTTTTAGCACACCGAACCCCTCAAAGCCTATTTCTAAGCTATGTAAAGGATATTTATGGTATGTTTAACTTATGGTCATGTTCCAGAATGTTCGTTACAGTAGGAATCGGCATACTTTCACAGTTTGTTGAAAATAGTCCATGTAAGCGAATAAACTTGATTTTGCCATACCAAAGCCTTCAAAACTTATTTCTAAGTTATGTAAAGGTTATTTAAGGTATGTTAAGCATATATTGATGTTTTGGAGTGTTTTTCACATTAATCTGATTACGTTTACGCACCAGTTTGCGTATAACTTTCCAGAAATTGAAATAGAGTTTGAAATTGAACGAAAATCAAAACATGCAAAATGTCAAACATAAATAAACAAAAATTGGGGTCAAATAACATTGTTTTGTTGATAAATGAACAAATTTGAGTTTATATAATGATTACAAGCACAGATGTCACAGTCTCCCCTACTTGTGGAAATTTCGTCCCGAAATTTATTTAGAGGAGACTTGTGAGAATAGATGTGGATATTTCGATTTCATTTGATCTTCACATTCCCAAGTAAATTCTGGAACACGTTTATATTCCCATCGAACTTTGACAAGTGGAATGCACTTGCGTTTGAGCCATTTGACTTCACGGTCCATGATTTCCACAAGGTTCTCAACAAAGTGCATCGTGTCATCAACACGAATTTCATCAAGTGGTATGTGGAGGTTCTCATCAGCTAAACACTTCTTGAGATTGGACACGTGAAAGGTTGGATGAACATTTCCAAGTTCAGGAGGTAACTCAAGTCTGTAGGCTACCTTTCCGATTCTTTCGACGATCTTGAATGGTCCAACATATCTAGGTGCAAGTTTTCCTGTCTTTCCAAATCTGATCACACCTTTCCAAGGTGAAACCTTGAGTAGAACGCGATCACCGAGTTGATATTCCAAGGGCTTGCGTCGTCTATCCCCGTAACTCTTTTGACGGCTTCTAGCTGTCTGAAGGTTATCGCGAACTTTCTTAACCTTATCTGTTGTCTCTAGAATGAGGTCAGGTCCATTAAGCTGAGCCTCACCGATCTCATTCCAGCAGACTGGTGAATGACATTTTCGACCGTAAAGTGCCTCGAAAGGAGCTATGTTGATGCTGGAGTGATAACTATTGTTGTAGGAGAATTCAATCAACGGGAGATACGAATCCCAACTACCACCAAAATCGATCACACAAGCTCTAAGCATATCCTCCAATGTCTGGATTGTTCTTTCAGATTGACCATCCGTTTGTGGATGATAAGCTGTGCTCAAATTAAGTTGGGTTCCCATAGCAGATTTCATGGTTCTCCAGAAACGAGACGAGAATCGAGCATCTCTGTCAGAAATAATGTTCAAAGGAACACCATGTCGGGATACAATCTCATCCACATAGATTTTAGCCAGCTTGTCGGTAGATAGATCTTCACGTATTGTCAAGAAATGCGCTGACTTGGTAAGACGATCAACAACTACCCAGATGGCGTCATGACCTTTCATAGTGCGTGTAAGTTTGGTAATAAGATCCATAGCAATGTTTTCCCATTTCCAAACTGGAATCTCTGGTTGCTCCAATAACCCAGAGGGATGTTGATGTTCAGCTTTTACCTTAAGACATGTAAGGCATTTTGATACGTATATGGCAGTGTCTTTCTTCATACCAGGCCACCAATACTGGGTTCGAAGATCCTTATACATTTTGTCTGCACCAGGATGAATAGAATAACGAGACTTGTGAGCTTCATCCATTAGCAAGGTGCGGAGATTGTCTAGACTTGGGACCCACAAACGGTCCATGAAATAATACATTCCATTGTCTTTCAGTTCAAGATCAGGCTTAATATGGTATGGTAGTTCCTTACCCATCAGGTCTTGTGAAACACAAGTATGTTGAGCCTAAGAAATGCGAGTTTGAATATCTGATCGAACTCGAACACAATGAAGCTTGACATGCTCTTTACGACTCAATGCATCAGCCAAGACATTCGCCTTACCAGGATGGTAGCGAATTTTGCAGTCATAGTCGTTTAGAAGTTCAACCCAACGTCGTTGCCTCATGTTAAGTTCTTTCTGATCGAAGATATGCTGAAGACTTTTATGGTCAGTGAAAACCATACATTTAGTACCATACAGATAGTATCTCCAGATTTTGAGAGCGAAAACAACTGCACCTAACTCAAGATCAAGAGTCGTGTAGTTCTTCTCGTGAACCTTCAACTGTCTCTATGCGTAAGCTATGACTTTGTTGCTTTGCATGAGAACACAGCCAAGACCTCATTTGGATGCATCACAGTATACGACAAAATCATCATTACCCTCGGGTAAAGATAGAATAGGTGCATCGCAAAGTTTCTGTTTCAAAATCTGAAAAGCTTCTTCCTGTTTGAATCCCCATTCATAGGGTTTATTCTTCTGAGTTAGTGCAGTAAGAGGAACTACAATTTTGGAGAAGTTTTCGATGAAGCGGCGGTAATAACCCATGAGACCAAGAAATGAACGAACTTCAGTAGGAGTAGTAGGCGTATCCCAATCCTTAATCGCGCTGATCTTGGAGGGATCTACATGAATACCTTGTTTATAGATGATATGTCCCAAAAATTGAACTTCTTTAAGCCAAAATTCGCACTTGGAGAATTTGGCAAAAAGTTGTTCTTTCTTTAGGAGTTCCAGAGTAAGATGAAGATGTTGTTCATGATTAGCTCGAGTCTTAGAATAAATCAAGATGTCGTCAATGAAAACGATGATGAACTTATCCAAATAAGGCTTACAAACCCTATTCATTAAGTCCATGAAAACAGCAGGAGCATTAGTCAAACCGAATGGCATAACAGTAAACTCATAATGCCCATATCTTGTGCGGAGTGTTGTCTTGGGAATATCTTCTTCAAGCACTCGAAGTTGATGATACCCAGAACATAGATCAATCTTTGAAAAACAAGTGGCACCCTGTAACTGATCAAAGAGATCATCAATGCGAGGTAGGGGATATCGATTTTTGATGGTAAGCTTGTTAAGCTCATGATAATCGATGCACATTCTGGAAGATCCATCTTTCTTTTTGACAAAAAGAATGGGAGCACCCCAAGGTGAAAAGCTTGGATGGATAAAACCTTTCTCAGAAAGCTCCTGAAGCTGTTTAGATAATTCTTGCATCTCAGACGGTGCAAGACGATACGGAGATCTAGCAATAGGATTAGCACCAGGTACAAGACCAATACGAAACTCAACTTGACATGCTGGGGGTAAACCAGGTAATTCTTCAGGAAATACTTCAGGATAATCCCGAACAACATGGATATCTTGAATAGACTTACTTTTGCCCTTTTCTTCTACTACATGTGCCAAAAAGGCAATATAGTTCTTGCGTAGATACTTTCGAGCTTGAGTACAAGACATGAGTTTGAGATTACTAGCAGGTTTCTGCCACGAACCTCTAGGATCTCACCTGAGGAAAGAGGCACACGAACAATCTTCTCAAAACAAACTATCTCTGCGTGATACTTGGCTAACCAATCCATTCCCACTATAATGTCGAAACTTCCAAGTTGCATCGGTGTGAGGTCAATGGGAAAAAGATGGTTATTAAGGTTCAACTGGCAGTTTCGAAGAACAGAATCGAGAACAATGGGTTCACCACTAGCTACCTCTACTGTCAAAGGCTTTCCTAGTTTCGTTCTAGACATGCGAAGCAAAGGCTCGTATGATAAAGACACAAAACTCTTATCGGCACCCGAATAAAAAAGAACAGATGAAGGCTGATTATTAACAAAGAACGTACCGTTGACCACCTCGTTGTCTGCTCGCGCCTTGTTAGCATTCATATTAAAGACTCGTCCACGAGCCTGGGCATGATTTGCATTGGCTAACCTCGGACACTGATTTCTGTAGTGGGTCAGGACCCCACAATTGAAGCACGAACCGGGAGGATAGTGAGGTCGTGCAGCTTGAGCCTTTTGAGCAGGTGGTTGAGCAGCTTGCTGGGCTGGGTTATGTGCGGCTTGATTTGGAGAAAACGACAAACATCGGCGAGATGACCAGATTTTCCACAATTTGCAAAGAAGCGACACTGAACTTGTGGTTGATGGTGACTATTACATCTGTTGCACAACGGTGCATTACCAGCATACTGTCTCTTTGCTGGTGGTTATACAGGTTGGTTGGGAGTTGCCTGATTTACTTGTGCAGTAACAGCGAAGTTCTGAGAAGCCTTGCACTTCTTAGACCTCCTTGCAGACCCAGCTTTCTTTCCCTTCTTGTTCTTACCCTTATCAGACGACTGTTTCTTATCCTTGTCACCCTTCCTGTGTAGCTTACCCTTTCTGATTTGCGACTCAGTCAAAGTCGCAGCTAACTCGATTGCCTGACGAACTATGGTAGGATTGCTACCAATGACGATATCTTGCACGGGGTCAGGTAAACCATCGACATACCTCTAGATAGCTTTCTCGAGTGGGGTAACCATTGTAGGGCACAACAAACTCAACTCCTCATACCTGTCAGTATAAGCCCGGTGTTCACCACTATCCTGTTTTAAATCATCAAACTCCCTTTCTAACGCCCTCTGTTCGTGACGGGGACAGAATTCCCTCATCATAAGAGCCCTAAGCTCTTCCCAAGTCTGACCCAAAGTGACGTTAGCACCACGATCCCTCATGACTCCATTCCACCACGTAAGAGCTCTCTTTTGAAACACACGAGAAGCAAACTTGACTTTGCGATTATCAGGACACTGAACATGACGAAAAGTACTCTCAATGCTTTCAAACCACTGTATGAGCCCAGTTGCTCCCTCAGAACCACTAAACTTGAGTGGTTTAGCCGAATTAAAACTTTTGAAGTTGCATGGAGCATTATTATTATTATTGGCTTGGTTAACTTGAGCAACGATGTTTGGGAGTACAGCAGCCATTTTCTGCGAAATGATTTCTGCCAGTTCGGCATTAGGTATCTGATTGTCGCGTCGAGGAGGCATTCTAAAAGAGGAAACATGAGAGAAAACGAGTGAGATGATTAGATGAAAAGAAATGAGATGATACAAATATTGACAAAAAGCATGGATGGTGGTCATTCGTTCATACCACAAAGTAAACAAACGACACACAATGACTAATTAAAGTAAATGGGTCAAAACAATGTATCGCGAAGACATGCTTTAGCCTATAAGTGGACACTCACCCCAATAGTTCCTAGGTAAGAGTGACTGGTCTGATTATGTGGATTTGTCCGATGTTTGGAGGGTTCAAAACCTTATAACAAATCATCTAAGAATAGATGATTGATTTTCAAAGATCATTTTGGAAAATTGTATTCTTGTTTTGGTAATCACCTAAGGATAGGTGAAGTGTATGTTTTAAGATCTAAACACAAGATAACTTGTGTTAGGGTCCTAGAAAAGTTATAGTATAGGTCAAAGCGTTACTAATAACCTAATTCCCTATAACCATTGTCTCTGATACCAACTCTTCTGTCACACCCCGACCGCTTAAAACAACAAAACGCGGCGGAAACGTCGGGGAGTCGAGCAACAGAATTATTGTTTCACAACCATGGGGTTACAATAACATAGTTAACACTATTCTAGCTTCATTTTATGTCACTAAGGCACAGGTCCGCCTAAGTGTATCTTGATCATCCTATGCATCAGCTCCTGAAAATACATGTGAAAATAGGTACGTCAGCAAAAAAAATGCCTGTGAGATACATAGGTATTATTGATTTAGGATTCATGACTTGTAATTTTAAAGAAAATGTTTTAACAAAAGTTAGTCATGAACCTTGTAAAATGTTTTCTTTTATAAATCATACAATATTTATAAGAAATCAGATGATATAAAAGAAAGATATGTGGTTAAATGAATAATCAAATAAAATAAGTTTGTATAATATATGTTGTTTGTAAAACAATGTTTTATGAAGTTATGTCCTTTGTATAAAATGTAATATGTCTAAATTGAAATGGTTTAAATAACGCTACGATATGTAATATCATAAGAGCACTTATATATAGGAAGTACCAGCGGCGTATCCACCATGCTTTTATCATATTACACATGCCTCGTCATTTAAATCACTTACCCAAACAAACCACCAAGTGAATTGTTTAAACCAATGTCAAAATGTGTATGTGTAAACAATGTCAAATGCCAAATGAAAATCATGTTCATGTATAATCAAATGTTATGTATTGTGACAACTCGAGTTTCCAAGATTCCATCTTCGCATTAATTGCACGTTAATTGTTTAAGTTGTTTGTTTACACGACTTGTTTGTTTTGCAACTGTACATGTTTGTAATATGTTAAATCGTATAGTGATTGATATGTTATATATTTAATGTGATTAAGGTGTTTGGTGATATAACATGTAACCTGTTTGAAAAACTTAAACTATTTAAACTTTGAATGGGTTCAACGAAACCCAAGGGTTTCGCCATTAACGACTACGACGAAACAGGAGTGTTTCGCCACCTTCATCTCGACGAAACACAGTGTTTTGCCAGCCCGGGTTTCTCAGAAGCCCAGTTAAGGCCCAACTATGTTTCGCATACATATATATTTACGTAATTTGCATGGAGATTTCTTTTAGTAAACCCTAGAGTCTCTTTTCCTACCCTCTGTGCGACGACAACCATCATCGCTCGCCATCATCCCTCTCGAATCCTTGCTAGTTCGCCTTGTAACCGGTTAGTGCATAGATATTAATTAACTGATTCAATTTCCTGTCATATTTGATTTGCATGATGCCAGGATAGAGTGATTTGATTATTATTATCAAATGACCTTTGCCTAGGGTTGTATGGGTAGATAGTTATGATCGTCTGTATGTTGAGATTCAATTGTTTGATGAGTATGATACTTGTAAATTGCGGATTGATGATCTGTGTGTGATAGTGTAATGATGAATTAGTTACTATATAGGGTTCGAAGATTCTGTCGCCAATCATTTAGACTAGATCTGATACTTATGATTGTAATGGTTTATATCCACTGTCTATGATCAATTTGATGTTGTATTGAAGCTATAGATAATACTGTTTGTATCAACAATATGATAACATGTAATCTGTGATTAGGCTAGATGTTGATGATCAACTGTTAAGGTAATTAGGGTTCCCATAGATGCGACGTACCTGAATTGCATCCTGGACGAAACGCCAATCATGACGAAACAGGCACGACGAAATAGGGGAGTTTCGCCGAGGGTAATCACGACGAAACAGGGGAGTTTCGTCGAAGGGGTTCACGACAAAACAAGTGTGTTTCGTCGAGTTATTAAACATGCACAGTAACTCAGTTAAGTCTGTTAAGGATTAACTAGGTTAGTCATGTACTGTTAAATGTAAAGCATGGTTGCATGAGCCTGTATAACTGATAAATGCTATGTGTTAGTTGTTACTTGCATGTACGTGATGATCTTGACTGCTAGTCGAAACTTGTAAATGTCTACTGATTCTGTGTAAGTGTAAACCATAGGCTTTGACTGATTAATTGGAAAACGAGTAGTTAAGCATACCGAGCAAACCAAGGTGAGTTCACACTTCTAAGGCATGGGATTCCCGGTGGGTTGGGAATGGGATTAAATAACTACGACAGAACTTGTACATTTACCACTACTAGACTACTTACCACCATCTTCGGATTGGGAAGGACGCCAGCGCTAAACCTACATACTCGCTACGTACCACTGTCCTCGGATTGGGAAGGGCACTTACGTAAAACCTACGTAATCTCATACTTACCACTGTCCTCGGATTGGGAAGGGCACTTACGTAAAACCTACGTAATCTCATACTTACCACGGTCCTCGGATTGGGAAGGACACCTATAGATACAACTAGTCTAGTAATATACAACATGGGAAGCCCCCACTAACTATGGATATGGTTGGGAAACAAGGATACTGGATAACACATGGTTATGAAACAAACTTATGATTTCTGAAACGAACTCAATAACTGAACAATCAACTGTGAACTCGCTCAACTTTATTGTTGACTCGTTGTTACATGCCTTGCAGGTCGTTAGGTATTCATGGAGCTTGCACGGGAGGCGAAATCGTTGTGGGTACAATGAAAACATGTTGTAAAAATATTTTCGTGTGATCCCTAATGATTGTAGTCTAGACTCGAGAAGGAATCCTAGTTCGCTACAATCGAGGCTCTGATACCAAACTGTCACACCCTGACTTTTGCGGAAGCGTGATTTGGCGTGACTTGCTTAATATCATAGCATTCAACCATAACCAACAACTATATGACAAATCCAAGATGTTCATCCATTGATTAAGTTTTGAAACATTACAACAATCATTGTCTTAAAAGCACAAACTTCGTATTCATAATACAACACCAACAGGTTTTAAGTTCCATAAGGACTTTTCAGAAGACTCTAATGAAAACTAGGCTTTGAGACATGCGTCCTATCCAGGATAGGACACACACTCTAAACCATTCGACATTGGATGACATCTTTTATTCCAAACAACACTTGAAACTTCAACGCCTGCCAGATCCATTCTTAATTTCCTGAAATACATGTATTTTGAAAACATCAACAAAAGTTGAGCGAGTTCATGTGATTTGTATGTGTGCATGAATCATCCTTGAAAACATTTGTAAGTTTGTATGTATGTAAGTATTTGTTTGTAAACTGGTAAGAAACAACAAGGAACAAATCAATTAATGTGTAGCTAATATATTAACATGTGTGAAACGGCATAGGAAGACTCAAACCTAGCAGATTTGTATCGGGCCTCCGGCTGTAAGACATAGTCACCTCATGGGCCACCCTAGTCCACATGGGTGTGGGCTCGCTACACCCAAATAGATCTATCACTCATGTCCCTCGGTTCTAAACAAGGATTAATGGTCTTAAGAGTGCGCCTACCCTTTCACATGATCTAACAGTATTTTCCTTAGCTAACCATACCATTTGTAATTGTTTGTAAGCATTTAGTAACATGTACTTCACCCCCGAAGTTATAAAACAAAAGAAGTTAAAGAAAAGGGGGGCATGAACTCACAGGTTTGCATTCTTCGAATCCGCCTGTAACTCAAGGTTTCCTCTGGTGTACACGACTACCTACAACGCACTATGGTCTATTAGACGAGCGGGTCGTGCCTTGACTTAGTATTAATTAGTGCCTTTGAGTTACGTTTCCAAGTGTCTTCATCATTATTCCAAGTTATATAATTATTTGTTAAAATAATAAATATTTTAACTTAAATTATATTTATTACATTTTGGAATATTAGCTAAAACAATGTAATTTAACTTGATACCTCTCAAGTATTTATTGTCACACCCCCAAAATCCACCTGCGGAATACCACCGCTTGGAGGCGTGACTGACCAGGATCCAGCCACCAATCATATTGAACAAGCATGCAGTAATTATAAAAGTTCAACCAATACAATTGGTGTCCAAACAAAACATAATTTAAGTTGCAAGCGGAAGCATAACGTTTAAAACCAAAACATAAGTTTAATTGTTTCAAAGTTTAACATGGCACGCAGCTGTCCATGTCCCACAACGACTCTCTTCCATGCAAGCTCCAGTTAAGTACCTATAGACCTGCAAAGCATGTAGTAACGAGTCAACAACAAGTTGAGTGAGTTCACGGTTGGGTGTTCATTTTAAGTTGTTCCAAAAACAGTTTCCTTTAACTGGCATCCTGCCGTGGGGGTTACCCCATAGTTGAAAACGTGATTTGTTTACCCAATTACTCTGGCAATACAGCCGTGGGGGCTACCCCATGTTAGTTATCTGGCATTTTGGCCGTGGGGGCTACCACATGTATACACTAGACTCGTTACCATATCAACTGCTGACTGTAGTCATGTTTATGTGCCCTGAACTGTCAATGTCTATCATCATTGACGTGCCCAGATCCATTAGTTCACGCCCGTCCTCTGCGGCACGGTGTGAGGCTTGTCAGACCTAAATAGCGCTATCTAACTAATGACTCGCTCGCCATTGGCCCGGCGATTAAGTCGATATAAAAAGGAGGGACTTCGTGATAGAGTTTTGGTCTAGTACGAGTTATCTGTCCATGAGGACGAGGTATTAAATTCCTGAACCAATGCTGTCCTACCCAAGAAAGGACGAGGAATCCACGTTCCTTAACCCCATTCCCAACCCCTGGGAATCCCATGCTTTGTAGAGGGTGTGAACTCACCTTGGTTTGCTCGGCAGTTTAATTTACTTGGTTAAATAAGCTGGTCACCGTGTCCTAATATGATTACCAGTATAGGTCAGGTGTGGGTGCAATTACTCACGTATACCCTACACGTATCTAACACATAGCATACATGTATTATTCATGGCATACACGTATAAACATGGCGGTTTACATCAGTACATACGAGTTGAACAGTAACATGTATGTAAATAACAAAACCCAAAAGTCCGGCCCAATAACTTGGCTTGTAACAGTATGCAAGTCCAAACAGAAGGAGTGTGTACGTGGTCTCGAGTCGAGACTAGAGATCTCGAGTCGAGACTGTGCGATCTCGGGTTAAAGCCTATGAGTTCTCGAGTCATGCATGAACTAGTCGAGACTAGGTGGTCTCGAGTCGCAACCGGACTCGCAACCGTGGTCTTCGAGTTATGCTGCTTATGCTGGCATTGTGTGGTCTCGAGTCGAGACTAGAGAGTTCTCGACTCGTAACCTGTGTCGCAATCTGCGGTCTCAAGTTGTCATGTGGTGATCTTGAGTCGCAACCTGAGGTCTCGGCTGGCATACCTGCTGATTGCCAGCATGTGTACTATCCAATAGAATTTGTATTTCATGATATGGTGTACTAGCCAATGACAATGCACAAACATGTTTTGTTGTCTAATTTCCAAACAAATTGGATTAAACATGGCATCTTTTCAATGTTCATAAGATATTCAAATATTCATACTCACATTCAAACTTTTTCATCATTTTTGGGTTTTTAGCATCATTCTCTATGAACTCTAACACAATCATAACATGAACAACAATCAAAACACTTAAACATACTCATCTAAGGGTTTCAAATCATCACATAACACCTCATAGTCGACTCTACAACTAATCCGATTTAAGCATTCGATTCTTAGCACAAGAGTATACAATCCGAATAACATGATTATTATCTAATACACATATGTAAGCCGATTTCATGAACATCAATAATTAATGGTTTAAATCACATTCAATCACAAGATATCATTAACTCATCATGCAACCAATCCGTAATCAAGACATGATAGCCGATTAACATCATCATACACATCCGATTCACAAGAACATCATCATACATACAAACTATACTAGTTAAATCATGCCATCCATAATATCATCTAACAACAAGCATCATAAAACACTAACCAGTTGGTGAGGAGTGTGTGAAGGGGAGTAGGTTTGATGTTCGATATTCTCCGGGTGAAGAACACGAGCAATCCGAGAGCTTGGCTTGCTATCCTTGATCCGACACAAGAGAAGGGGGTGGTGTTGCTAGGGTTTTAGTGAGAGAGAATGTGGGAGTGTGTGTGTAGGAGAGTGTGTGTAAGTTGCCCAAAGATGGTAATGTTGGCTAACAACAAAGGTTATATACTAGCTTCAAGTTGATGCACCCTAATGGGTTTCAGATGGACTAAATGGCCCAACCGGCCCAAATAGTTACACTATTCACTCAAGACCGAGTGGTCTCGAGTTGGGTTCCCGTGTTTCGGGTCACATAAATACACACATACATAAAGGCACGACACATATTCACATAATAATCACTTATCACATTAGTTAAACCAACATGTCAACTAGTTACATAACGTTCACGCATGTTACGTCAAGATACGACGAAGGGTTCTAAATTACGAGTTGTCACATTTATACCTGTATTTCCTTCCCAAGGATGGGTGTACTTGTATTCGTATTCTTATGCTTGTATATTTTTGCTACGTATTGGGGTCGTATTTCCGGCGTGTATTTATACGCACGAAAACACGTATTTCTTGTAATTATTAAGTATTCTTATACTTAATGTTATATCAACTTTTCCGGAATAATATTTCTAGTAAGCATACTTTAATATATATTTCCAAAATATATATTACGATGAATATTACTTAGAAAATTATTTATAATTTTTCTTTGGCAAAAATATTCGTATTTTCATATAAGTTCCAAAAGTAATATATTTTCATGTCCAACTTGGAAAAATATATATATAAACTCATTTCTCCCAAAAATGACATACTTCATATTTATTTGAGGAACTATATCTTTCATCCATAAATATTGTATTTCATGTTTGTGTGAGAAAATATATATTTCTTAAAAATAATATATCTTCTAAAATTTTCAAGAAAAATATATATTCATACATGACAAAATAATATATTTTTCCCTTGTCAAAAATATGATATAACTTTGTAGAAATTGTAAAAATCATATTTTTGTTTCCTTAGTGTCCAAAATATTATTTACCAAGATATACTTTGTGAATAAATTTCCGGAATATTCTTGTGAGTTATATTCCTTGGTTTGGTTTCACCAATATTTGGTATATGACTTGTATATTTATTCCTTGGAATTTTGGTAATATTTTGGATTGTAATTCTTGGTATTTTGATGTGTTATATTATTTCAAGCCTTAAAATAATATAACTAATACACAAAATATACAAACAATCACACACATAGTGTCTTCTAAATATATATTCCCTAAATACATATTTAGTCACTTTTATTTATAAAAACCAACCTCCAATATTTATATTTTTGTAATAAAAATTATGGCAAAGTTTATGTAACAATTTATGATTTAAAACGCACTTGTAAGTGTAAGTTAATAAATATTTTTTCTAAGTGTTTAGATTTTTAGAAAATTTTGCCATAGTTTCCCCTAAAAATGGAGGTTTCCATGCTTTCAAGCATATCATTTTCTTTTGTAAAAATTAACACAATCAATTCTCAATCATCAACAAACAACCTTTACTTACCAATCTTGCTAAAAACAAGCATAATCTAATGCTTCATGAACTTGAATATTTGTTAAAATTTGTAGGAACTTACTAGTGTTCTTAGTAAGCCTTGTTACCTTCTAAAGTGTGATTAGTTCTTTAAAAACTTAATTTTTAAAGAATATGGATCTTTACAACTTGTGATCATCATTTTTAAAAATGTTTCTTTATGAAATTTTTTTGTTACACAAGTGTTTCTACACTTGTTTATTTACTAAAAATAAGGTTTGTTTATGTAAGAACCAAGATTTAGTAAAACTTATATTTTTGACTTGGTTTCTTTAGAAATCATCCATGAAACTTTTAGATCTACAAGTATTACTACTCACTTTGATCATTATTTTTCAAGAATCAACTTTATTCTTTCAAGTTCATGCTTTATGTGTGGATGATCTATCATCCTACAACATTTCTATTTTCTCATCTTGCTAGATAATGTTTTTAATCACGATCTAGCAAGATCACATGATGATCTATATCATATACATGAACAAATAACAACCAACAAGCAAAAAACACAATAACAACTTAGTTTCTTCATAAACCATGCTTATGTTCATGTTTACTTCTTGTGATTCTTAGTGTTCTTCATGATTAACATTATGAATCTTCTTTTAACCACTTAAAATAGAAGTAAAATGGAAAGGTCATGGTTCTTACCACTAGCACAAGGCTAGGGATGATCAAGAGGAGAAAACAAGAGGATAAAAGCAAATGGTGGAGGTTCTTCAACTTCCGAAAGCTCCTAGCTTCTGTATGCACCTTCTAACATCTTTGTATATGTGTGAAATAGATTGAAGATGATTGAATGAAAATGGTTGTGGGGTGGTTACTTACGGCCGAGAACACAAGGAGAGGGAGGAGAGGAAGTGTGTGTTTTGATGTGTGAGATTATAAGGTGAAGATCTGCAAGTTAAACTTATAAACTACAAATCCTAATTCTCCATTGTGTATTATGTCCTAAAAGGGGAAACAAGATCTTGTATTTTATTCAAATGAAATCAAATGATGGGGCCACATGTATGGCCGTCCATAGGTGGGGGGGGGGGGGGTCTAGGTGTAGGTCTTAACCAACTAGTTAGTTTGTAGTTGAATTTCAAGTGTTAGTTAGGGATTTAGTTACTAGATATTTATGTAGTGTGTTATGATGTTCGGGGACCATAACTAGGTTGGTAATGTTAAAACAGTGCTTCTAGTAAAAATTTGGTGTTTCGGGTTGTCACACCCTGGCTTTGCGGAAGCTTGGTTAATTTTGGTGTGACTTCTTAATACCATAGCTTAACCATAACAAAGCTATATGAAATAAAACCATGCAAGATCATCCATTTAATTAAGTTTTAAAACCAAATACAACCACATTGTCTCAACGGAAACACATCCTAACGACATTGTTCAACAAACACAAACATCATCATGACATAAAAACAGTTTAAGGACTATGACTTGTCCAGGAAAGAGTCACATTCCCCAAACCCGGATGACCTCGTAACTAGTGCAGCGGGAAAACGTGTCATACCGCGCCAGATCCTTTAATTCCCTGAAATACATGTAAGTTGAAAAATCAACAATAATGTTGAGCGAGTTCATGTGTAAGTGAGTAAGTAAACCTTTGTGAGTATAAAAATAGTCTTGGTATGTAGCAAATAAGGGAATTGAGATCACCAATGGTTTGCAAGGCCACTGATATATGTGAAGTGCAAGTAGGGAGACTCAAACCTAGCAGATTTCGCCACGGCATTAGTATGTGGACAAAGTCACCCCGAGGTCCGTTTCTAGTTTGGCCTGGGGCTGGGCTCGCTACACCCAGATAGATCTACCGCTCCTGTCCCTCGGTCCTGCCATGAGGACTAATGGACTCATATTGCTCCTACCCACTCACATGATCTAAGTAGTAAACCTCCTTACGCTAACCATACCATGTATAAAGTACTTGTAATCAAAGTAACATGCATTTCACCCCCGCAGTTAAGAAAACTGAAAACAGTTAGAGAAAAGGGGGACATGAACTCACAGTGGTGCGTCTCTACCAAGTATGCCTCCAAATCAAACAGCTGTGTGACGACCTACACGTACTAATTCTATTAGACGGACGACCGTGCCTTAGCTTTATGGTTTAAGTTTTTGGGAAATAGTTAGGCAACTATTTCGTGTTTACATTCTGTATATACTTGGTAGTCATTTTCCTTCCCAAGGATGGGGGATTTAATACATGTGTGTTCGTATAATTTCGAAGTATATTATTAAGTCTCACTTAAAATATATTTTATTTCCAACTTCAAAATATGAATATTCTTCTCAAAAATATTATACTTTAATACATGTGATTTTCCCACAATAATACTTAGTAATATTATTTTTACCCTAAAAATAATATTTATGTAGTTCACAAAATAATCATAAACACTTATACAAGTGATGTTGTGAAAAATATATACTAAATATATATATGTATCACGTTTTATTTTGTGAAATCCCACCTCCGGTATTTTGTAAATAAGTCGTGGCGAAATCTATAATTTGAAAACAAGTCAAAATGTATTTCTAACGCTTATAGTGAAAATATTTCTAAGTGTTAGGCTTTTGGAAAAATTTCGCCAGAGTTTCCTCTGTAACTGGAGGTGGCCACGCTTTCAAGCGTATCATTTTCTTTTACAAATCAACCAACAATTTTCTCAATCAACAATAAGCATTATTCAAACCATCAAACTAGTCAAAATAGATGTAAATCGCAAAAATACATGAACTTGCGGTTTTTCCAAAATATGTAGTATCTTTCCATTATTTTTAGTGGATCTTTTGCATAAATCAATCCGGTTTCGTAATAATCCCGTTTCAAAGAAATTCCATCTTTACAACTTCTCATCAATTTTTACCAAGTTAGTTATTTCGTCAAAACTTTGTGTTACACAAGTGTTTACACACTTGTGTGTTTACTAAAATCATTCTTGTTTATGAAAGATCCGTCTTTAAAAGTATGTTTTCTCTTGACACGTGGTCCTTTGAAAATACCGCTTGTAGATCCGTAGATCTACTAGTTTTAAACACTATTTCACAAGTAAAATCGCTTTTACACAAGTTCATGATTCGTGTGTGGTAGAGTTTCATCCTTTAACCCTTGTTACTTCCAAAACAACCTTATGTCATGATCCAAGATCATGACCAATCCGGGTTAAACGATGATCCGAGCTACCACAACATAGATCGGGTCCAAATACTCACACAAATCAATTACTACATGATTTACACAACATATGAGCTTTTAACCATCACTTATAGCATTTTTAGTAGACTTTTAAGCTTCAACTTGTATGTTCATAACTTTTAACCGTTACAAATCCTATTACCCACTTTAAAATAGTTCGAGAAGGTGATTTAAGCAACTTACTACTAGCTCGAGGCTAGGGAAGAAACTAGTCGCAAAATGAGAGGATAAAAGCAAAGTAGAGAGGTCCTTCGCCTTCCGGTTGCACCAAGGTTCCTTATACGCGATCCTTATCACTTGTAGATGCTTGGAATGGCTTGAAACAAATTCGAAAATGATGGATGGGGGTGGGGTGTGTTCGGCCGAGAGCTCTAGGAGAGAGGGAGAGAAAGTGTTTGAGTGGTGTAAAGTTAAGTGAATGATCATGGTGCACAAGTGTGATCTTATAGGCAATTGCAAGTTCTTTATCCATTGGATGCAATGTCATTTAGATATTAAACATAGGGATTAAAATAATCAACATTGTACCATGTATGTCCCCTAGATGGGGACAGTTCCTAAGGGGGGGGGGGGGGGTACTAGTTCATTTCCAACAATTAGTTAAGTATATAGTTAGGTTAATCTAATTAACTTAAGTGATTAACCCGGTTAGTGGTGTGTTGTGCGTTACAACGGGTGTTAGGGTATTCAGGGACCCTAACTGGCTCAGAAAAAGACAAATAATGTAAATGACAATATTTTCATGTTCCGGGTAAAGTCCGGTTGTTTGGTTGGATAGTAATCCGTTAATGTGCTTAAACAAGCTTTAAAGTGTCGTTAATACCCTTTTTAGTGACACAACTTATTTCTGACACTTTGGAAAGTGTCTAGTAATATTTTTCTCATGTTTTGGCACTTTATTAGTTAGCTAAAAGTTGAATTATTATGTAAAGTGCTGAATTTTATGCTTAGAGCACGTTTTAGGCACATCCAGTCATTGTAACTTATTCCTAGAGACGCAGTTCTACAACCCTTGTATCCCTACACTCACCACTAGTGTAGTAAAATATTTCTGGCTCATACAGGCCTTAGGGGCAGTGGCTGCCTGATGCGGCTTTATCAGCATGTCAAATAGGTTATCCGTTTATTGTGCTACTGTGCTTTTGTGCATCATGTTTGTCACTAAGGTTCAGCATGTAAATAATGTAGTGACGGTAAGTAAGGTATGATGCAAGTGAGTACATGTATCAGTATTCAAGTAGCAGTTTATTCACAAGTTCAAGCAAGCACAGTAATTAAGCAGTAATTAATTATTAATTAAGTCGTACGGATACCTGGTTAATGAGGGTTGTCACACGTGTAGTGTCCGGTTGTTCGATTGGTTACCGGTTCGTTAAGGTGCTAAACTATGTAGTTTAGTGTGATTTATGTTGCCTTTTGTGACAGTTTTGATTCCCGATACTTAGGAAAGTATTCAGGACCATTTAAGCATATTACTGCATGATATTAGATTGTTTAAATGCTGAATTTGCTGATTTTCTGCAGAATTCTGCAGTTTATGTGAGTTTTAGGCACTTTCCGGCACTTAAACTATCGCTAGGAAGGCAGTTTTGTGATCCTTACTTTCCTACACACTATACTAGTGTAATACTTGGTTTCTGGCCCATTCTGTATCTCAATACTATGTATGTCTATGTTCTGAACTTCGTCAGCATTTCTCTGATTTTGTCTGATAACCGTGCTAGCTTTGTTTCGTGCATCATTTAATAATTGTACGGATGCATGCAAATTTGACAGTTGTCATAGTGCGTGCAAATGCTTGGCATGTTCCTCTTTGCTCTTAGAATAAATAAGAATATCATCTATATATACAATTATGAATTTATCCAAATATGGCATACATACTCGGTTCATCATGTCCATAAATGCAGCTGGGGCATTGGTTAAAACAAATGGCATGACAGTAAATTCATAATGGCCATACCTTGTTCTAAAAGCGGTCTTAGGAATGTCCTCTTCCTATACCTTTAATTGATGATATCCTGATCTTAAATCGATTTTAGAGAAAAATCGAGCTCCTTGTAACTGATCGAACAGATCATCGATTCTTGGTAATGGATACCGATTCTTAATGGTGACCTTGTTCAATTCACGGTAGTCAATGCACATACGCATTGATCCGTCCTTCTTTTTTACGAATAGGATTGGCGCTCCCCATGGCGATGAACTTGGCTGTATGAATCCTTTCTCCAACAATTCGTCTAACTGTTTCTTCAGTTCCTGCATTTCTGCGGGTGCCAAACGATAAGGTGCTTTGGCAATTGGTGCTGTCCCTGGTAGCAGATGAATTCTGAATTCAACTTCTCTGTCTGGAGGTTGTCCTGGTAATTCTTCTGGAAATATATCTGAAAACTGGGACACTACTAGAATATCCTTTAATTCTTTTTCTTTAGTGTTAATGATTATAGAAATCAAATACACTAATGACCCTTTTCGTATATAACTTGCTGTTTTCATCACATAGATGAATTTTATGGATCTAGACAGCTTATTTCCTTTAATTGTGATCTTTTCACCCCTGGGTGAATTTACTTGGATTGACTTTTGATCACATAAAATACTGGCTTTATTGGCTATTGACCAATCCATTCCTAACACGACATCAAATCCTACCAGATTCATTGGGTAAAGGTTTGCAATAAATTCCTGATTTAGAAATTCTATTCTTGCTCCCAGCAAGATATCAGAAATCTTAATGGTTTCCCCATTTGCTGTCTCTACTAGACATTCTTGTGGGAGTTTAGTTAATGGATGATTAAGAAGTTTGCAAAATGAAGTATTAATAAAACTTTGGTTCGCACCAGATTCAAATAATACCTTAGCAAAAACATAATTAAGTAAAAATGTACCGGCGATCACATCCGGGATCATCTTTGCTTCTTCTGTAGTTAGAACAAATGCTCTAGCATTTTTAGTGTTCTTGTTATTCGTAGCTGGAGCTAATTTCGGACAGTTTGGCTTGATGTGGCCTTGTTCTCTGCAGTTGTAGCATATCCTGTTGTTATGTTTCTTCCTGCAGTCTTCCTCCTTATGTCCAGATATTTTGCAGAAGTTACAGTATATGGAGCATCTTCCAGAATGTTTCCTTTTGCAATACTTGCAATAGGGTGCAGAGGTAGAACCTACATTTTTTCCACGGTTAGAATTTCCAGAACGAAATTCTTGGGTAAGCTTCTTGGTTAGGTTCCTCCTCTGATCCTCTTCTCGTGTACAGACTAACTCATCTGTCAAGGTGTTTGCTAGTTCTACGGCTTCTTCTATGGTTTGAGGTCTAGCTGCCTTGACCACATGTCTAATTTCTCTAATTAAACCCCAGATGTAACGGGAGATTAATACTGGTTCAGGTGATGCAAGGGTTGGTACTATTCGAGCATATTCAAAGAATAATGTAGTATAACCCTTACTATCTACTCCAATCATCCTAAAATTTAGGAATTTATTTGCTATTTGATCCTTTTTATTGGGAGGGCAGAATTTTAATTTCTACCATGTTTTTAAATTCCTCCCATTCTATATTATAAACCCTCTCACTTCCCCTAGACTAGAGGATAGTGTTCCACCATTCTAAGGCTGAATTCTTAAATAGATTAGAAGCAAACATTATCTTATCCTCTTCCGCGCATTTTCTTATTCTTAAGACTGCCTCAGTCTTTTCTATCCAGCATAGAGCTGCAACGGCCCCTTCATTGCCCGAGAATTCCATTGGTTTACAAGACCAAAATTCTTTATAAGAACAACCATAAGGCATGGTTCTTCTTCTTTTGGGAATGGGTGCTTGAAGTATAGGTCCATTGTTCACGCTGTTTTCTGGTTCGGAGGGTCGTTTACTATCACGGTTACTTTTATTATCGGCTTCCCTAACCGTTTGAATAATATATGGCATCACATCTATTATCCCTTGTGCCACTATGTGTTGGATGACACTGTTGTCCACTTGGTTTCCATTATTGTTGTTGTTTGGGTTTTCGTTACCCGGGTTATGGTTACTCTGGTTATCGTTATTCTGGTTTTCTGGGTTATTATCCGGATTCGCTTGATTCACTTGGTCGGCCATCTGAATTTTAAACATTTGCCAATTATTAATATCACAAAATAATATTTAAGGCAAACAATCACACAACACACATATTGGTCAAAATCGTCGAGCATTGCGACTTACTCTTTCTAATAGTATGCATCTAATACAAACTGGAACTGGAATTTAAATTTACAATACTACTATGCATCATTAACCACGAAGTGGTCTATACTACGATATGTTTTTTTCAACCATACACACATATTATATATTATTATATTATTATTTCCACCATCACTTTCACTGATATGGGTTCATCCAGAACTCCATATGACGCTCGTCGTACTTCCAAACGAGTCGTTCTCCTACCTGTCTCATCCTTTCAATATCTTCTAAAATTTCTTCTCCGAAAGTTCGGGGTTCTTGCACATTTTCTGCACTCATTGGGCAGGTGCTGGTACAGGATCTGGGTACTGTGGCATGGGTTCTTCCTGAGGATACGGATTCTCTAAGATTTCCCTAATGTATTCATCATTATCGTAGTAGGGATCTAGAGGGTCTAGACCTGGGTAAGCTGCTAAGTTCGGCATGGGTATGTCTGTTAGGTGGTAGCGTTGCACATAATCCCTATGATCATCAAACCACGGGTCGTAGTTTGGGTCTAAGGGATTGGGTGCTGGTACCCTAGATATCTCCTCTAGATTAAAATCATGCATTTCGACTTGATTTTCTGGGTTGTTTTCAATCTCCATTGGCTGGGTGGGAAACAAGGGTAATGGTTGAGGGGCTACTAGTTGCTCTAGGTTTGGGTCGGCAGCTGTGGTTGCTAAAATATGGAAGTTTGCTAAACTCCTATTAAGCATGTCTTGGGTGTGGGCATCTGTTTCTCTTTTAGCGGCTGCTAGCACTCGTTGCTCTTGTAACATTTTCATTCTCTTCCTACGCTCATGAGCTCCCTTACTGAACCATCCTCTCTTTTTCTGAGGGAATGGCTCTTCAGACTGAGCATTAAACACGAATATCCCATCTTCATTGTCAGCTGAATACCCTGAGAGGGTAGGCTGTGAAGAGGTGCCTTCGCTTCTAGGTGAGCTGGACAACTGACGATAGACGTCGGATGGTCCTTGATCACTCATACTGTAAACTAACAAATAGTCAAATAACACACAACAATAAAATACAGATATGCACGTAATTCCATAATAAATTTCCTAACACTTTAAATAATATCTTGGTGTCAGCAGAACACTTCTGTGGCTGATTCAGTGGCTTAGCACTGATACCACCATATGTCGCAACCCCCGCCCCCTATCTGTCCCGGGAACGGGCGGCCGCGAGACCAGTTTTCGTGGTATCGATGTTTATCATTTTGGAAGCGGAAATTACATCAGGACCGTAGTTAGGAAATATTTTATCAGAGTAAATACCACACTTTTATAATATTAAACATATTGGGATAAAACCCAAGTTTTCATTACAAACTGATTTATAGAGATAATCTCTATTTTATTGAATAAAACATCTTCTTTTATTTAGGTAACTTTTATAGCCACTTTTCCAAGCCTTCAGTGCTGTCCAGCTGGCTTCTAGTTGGCTCTCACATTTTGTTCCCTGAAACGCGTTTAAAAACATTTGTCAGCGGGAAATACTGGTGAGTGAATCCCAATTTATTCAAGAAGAGTTTTATCAATTTTCACAGTATTGAGAGTGATTACAATGTTTACATCTACACAATTACTCATTCAGTACTGTCAATCGTAACTGGTGGGTCATATTACCCATTGGCTAACTCTTTGTCCAATGGTAACGTGTTCCACATTTTGTATACAAAACCCCAACATATCGGCAGTAATTGAAGAATTACAAAGACTCAATCACTGCTTAATCACATTGTATAATATTTAAGGTTTTGTAAAACAGTTTACAAAAAGGAGATTACTCACATTGCTGTCTTAGGTTTCCTTTAAGGGTTTCCTGGTGATTATCTATAATTTACACAAATGCATACGCGTTAGTATAATAACCCAATATTTACATTAGTAATACCCTCCCCGAGACGACATTCCAATGACTACGTCGGGCAGAACCACGACAGCCATTACGGAACCTTGGATCAATCGGGCAGCGTATCTAATACGTAACCGGGGTTATGATATTTACAACAGGGCAGAACTTCGTTAATTAGGGGGGGGGGGGGTATTATGCCCGCAAATTATGCCTACTATGTAGAAATTCGAGAGAGAAAGTTATGTGTGAGTGAATTCGACTGAAGGTCGTTGCCCTCAATTTATAGGGCTGATTCTGGACTTCGTCGCGCCCCGCGTAGTATTCCTCCAGGGTTTACGCGGCCCGCGAGGCCAGCTAGGGTAGGCCCTAGCTTGGCTGACTCGACTCGTAGACTCCACACGCGTTATGACACGTGGCGGCTTAGGGGCTCGCCCTGACTCCTTGCTGTCGCAGCCCGCGTAGGTGGTAGCTAAGGGCTACGCACCCCGTGAGAGACCATTAATTCTGGTTTTTAATTAATTTTGATAAAAATAAAGGTATTCGGGGCCCGTTTACGTATACGGGGTATATTTTAGGACATATTGGAGTACTTTAAAATATATTAGGGGTGTCGGAAAATATTTTTTAGGGTTGTTATACCCAAAAACTCCCAAAAACCTTGACGCCACTGCTCACTGCCGGGCGACTGTTTTTGCTGGAAAAATCAAAATTCCAGCGAGACCGACCCATATTACGCCAGAATTCCGATATAGAACTAGTATAGTTTCTTTATTGATTTTTTTTTTGTTTTATGTGATGATTAGAAGAAAATATAGACATATAAGGGTTTGATCTTTTTATATTTTTTTGATATTTTTTCGGTTGTTCTAGACTTGTAGTTAAATGATTTTGTTGTTTTATTTATAGCTTTGTTTGTTTAAATGATTAGTTATAAGTAATCAACATTTAATACTAGGGCCTGAATGTTTGAAAATAAAATTGAAAATTATGGACTATGGCTGATCATGATTGTTTACTTTTTTAAGTGTTTAATGTTATTTTATGAACTTATGGAGCGATTTATATGTGATAGTAACCATCAGTAAGAATGTAATGAACTTATGGAGTGTTTAGTATCTCTAGATCATGTTTTGGATAGATTTCAAAAAATGAAAACCTGCAGGGCACAATTTAAATACGTTTGTAACAACGTTAACGTGTTTTTGACGATTATATAAATTTTTGTTTAATGTTCTTTTGTCTTACATTACCCGACCCCGCCCGCTATGAACCAATTTTTGTATATAGCTAGGGGCCTAAAATCTTTAAAAATATTCCGCACCCCCAGCAAAAAATTTATGGGTCCGCCACTAAGCACGCTTCAAAGTTTTGTATTAAAATGCATTGATCGTGATACACATTTTATAGTACATATTGTTTTTAAAAAGAACGCACCAGCAGCGTATATTGCTCGCATCATATGATGCAGTCGTGAGGTTGCATCACTGGTTCCGAGTCAAACATTCGTGCATCAAATGATGTTGCCTATTCTCGCGCCTGATTTAGTTGGCCATTATTTGAACAAATCAGTTATTTTACTGAACAGTTTCGAGTCTATATGATTACAATATATAATATGTATCGTTTTTAAAGGTTTACAACTTAAAATATCAACTTTACATATTTTTTGTGTATTTTAAATTAAAGAACCCTTCGCATCATGTGATGAGCGCGGTATGCGCATTGCCCAACATGCATCAAATTTTTGTATCGAAGTACATCTGATCGCAATACACATTTTAGAGTACATCTTGCTTTTAAAATGCACGCATCAGCACCGCATAATGTGTGCATCATATGATAGAATCATCAAGTTGCATCCTAGTTTACCAGTCCAACATGCGCGCAACACATGATGCAAACTATTTTTGGCGTATGATGCAGTTGGCCGTTATTAG
>JARYGA010026661.1:0-41574 GCA_030545235.1 Helianthus tuberosus | reverse complement strand
ACCGCTTGGAGGCGTGACTGACCAGGATCAAGCCACCAATCATATTGAACAAGCATGTAAGTAAACATAATTTAACCAACCAATATGAAAGGTGTTCAAAAACCAAAGCATAGTTAAGTGTTTAGCGGAAGCATAATTTGTAAAACCCATAGCAAGTATTAAATATGAAATAACGTAATGATTAAAGCATGGCAGACATCGCCATATCCCACAACGACCGTTCCTCCCTGTGCAAGCTCCATGGGTACCTAATGACCTGCAAGGCATGTAGCAACGAATCAACAACAAAGTTGAGCGAGTTCACAGTTGGTTGTTGGTTTTAGTTGTTCCAAAAATAGTTCCTTTAACTGGCATCCCTGCCGTGGGGGTTACCCCATATTTGAAAACGTAAGTTGTTTAACCCATTAATTCTGGCAATCCAGCCGTGGGGGCTACCCCATGATAGTTATCTGGCATCTCGGCCGTGGGGGCTACCCCATGTATTACAAGACCACGCGTATCGACTGCTACGAAAATGTAATAAGTGCCCTAAGTCAATGTCTATCAGCATTGACCCTTTGCCCATAGTCCATTAGTACACGCCCGTCCGACTGGCACGGTGTGAGGTTTGTTAAACCTAATAGCGCTATTAACTAATGACCCGCTCGCCCTAGGCCTCGGCGATTAAGTCGATAATTGAGGGACTTCATTTGATAGATGTGATGGTCTTAAGATCGTGTACGTAGGCTTTACGTACGTGCCCTTCAATCCGAGGACAGTAGTAAGTATAACTGTACGTAGGTTTTACGTACGTGCCCTTCAACCGAGGACAGTAGTAATTTGTTTAATAGTAATAGTTGTACGAGTAGTTATTCAATCCCATTCCCAACCCCTGGGAATCCCATGCCTTGGCTAGTGTGAACTCACCTTGGTTTGCTCGGCAGATACACCGAAAGGTCAAGTCTAGCAGCTAGTGGTCAACCACGTCCTAACATGGTTACCAAATCAAGTCAGGTCTAGGTGCACGTATGATTACACATAGGTAGCATATTATAAACACAAGTTGATCATGGCAAACACATAATACACGTTAACACCTTAACAGTAACAGTCAAGCACTCCTCGTGTCTAATCTTGTACGATCAGAAAGATATGGCCCAAAAACAATCGGCCCAACATGTTGTGCGTTCAGCACGGCCTTGTGCGATCCACAACATGTTGTGCGACTCTGATAAACACCCGGCCCAAAATATCAAGAAGCCCAACATAACATAAGTGGTTAAATAAGTAACAGGCCCAACAATATAATCACGGATCCCTTGTGTGATCCGTGAACCCTTGTGCGTTTGAAGCTAATCCAGCCCAAACATATACCCGGCCCAACAGTTAGGTAACATGACAACTTGTGCGGTTCAATAATTCTTGTGCGACACCAATTTCTTATGCGACTGTGTTGTCCTTGTGCGATCCATTTAAACATCCGAATAATTTGCATATCAGTTACATTGTTTCCAAAGATTTCGATTCAGTTACAATCTTTCAATGGTTTCCAAATTTGTCCTTTATCAATTAACAAAATCACTGATTCTAACAAATTCCTTAATCGATCAAACAAGGTTTTTAACATAATCCTCTTAAGAACCCTATCGACCAGTAACAGTTATTCAATCCTACCCAATCATGAAATCATTCAATAAGATCCTCGATGTATTTACAAAACATTAACACATAATCATACAATCCTCGATTAACATGCTCATCAATCATCAACTAATATGATCAGTGGTCTAATTCCTTAGATCTATTCATAAATCATCAATAAAATAAACAACCATGGCCGACAAGTGCATATTGATTTCATGTTGCTATTTGACCAAACCACAACCTATTATAATTCTATTGGTCCGCAAAATTGATAAATTACATGCACATATGGAATATTAAAATGGCCGACAATTTATTCTATCATGCCATTGACTTTGAAGTACCTAGTCTTTCACATGTATTGTCAGTATATACACCCATAGACAAGATCATAGTTATCAAGTTCACAAGTCCCAACATAGTCCACCGAATATTGACTTTGATGTAAATTACACTAACATTAATAGTTATCCACATCAAGTAATTAATGGCACAATAAGTTCATGTATCTCACTGATTTACTCATCAACACCAACTCTACTTATTTTGTTTATGTTACATGTATACATCTAGGTTTCATTATCTCATGTTCTCACAGAATCAACATTTAACAAATTAAACAAATAAGAGATAGAACTAACCGATGATGATGATGAGATATGGTTGCTAACAACGATGGGAGGCTGCCGTCAAGTTGAAAAGAGAGAGAGAGAGTATGAGCTCTAGGGTCTTGTGGTTATTTCAAACACTAACTTAATGAGAGGGTTTTCACAAAACTAATTATTTAATCGCTGGATGTGAGCCGAGCCCAAAACTCGGGTTTCGCTTGGGCCGAGGGCTAGCCCAAGATGATTTAAAGAGTGTTGTGCGACTCGGGGTGTATTGTGCAATCGGTTATTCATTGTGCGATCCACATATGTTACACGTATATACATAACACACTAATCTTATAACACTTATCACATAATAGAACATAACATTTTATCGCAAACAATCAAAATAGTTACTCACATAGCGCTCACACATGTTACTTCAAAATATATGAAAGGTTCGGAAATACGAGTTGTCACACTTAAGTGTTTTGAAATCATAATGGGAAAATAGTTTGTTGTCAGGGGGAGTTCTGATTGTTTACGCCAAGTGGATGGCGAATTGAAGCGATTCACAACAGTTGTCATTTTTCTTATACAGTTTATTGCATTTATTTTCAAATTTTCCCAGAAAAATCAAAAATTGAAACATATTTTTGATTTTAGGGGGAGTAAAAATTTTAGAAATTTCGAAAATTTGAAAAATCCAAAAACATGATAAAATCTAAAAAGTCAAAAACATGATAAAATTCAAAATGAGTTTTGTTGTGAAAAAGAGGAAATGATAGTACATCAGTGGACTATCACAGCATGCTAAAGAATTGGAATGTCAAATGTGATAAACAGTCTCACTAGTGATATGCCAGTAGGTTTTTACTCATTCAGTAGATTGTTTTCGAGATATAAACTTAAATATCAAATGCTTACTTATCTCATGGGGAACATCTCTCGGATATATGGGTAACCCCCGAAATCTTGTTTGAAAGATTTTCTATTTCTGACATACTAGGTCTTTGTGCGTGATGATATCTGGGGTATTATACCAGGACTTCTGATTTTGCGGGAGCAATAGCCTAGTCCTCGTATAATGCTCTGCACTGCTTAAATTCTTAAGCCCACCCTCAGCATAAAAAATGATGAAACATTGCAAAATGCTAATCATGTGTTGTTGAAGAAAAGATCCCCAAACGGGACATACCGAACGACGAGCCATCATCTCTTTGTCTGAACGAAAGTTCTAACCTGAGCTCTCATGGTCTCGCATTACCCGAATTACAGATATCATTAGTGTACATTCACCTGTAAGACTGAATATAGAAGTCTGGATACGGGAGTATATTCTGAGGTGGGACACGCGAATAAGTTTAAGTGCTTAAAACACTAATCTCGTATCTCGAAACAGTTGAACTTTGTGTGAAAATTTAAGTGGATCAGTATACTGACAATCTAAGCGAATCGTTTAGAACTTAAAATGTTTAAAGCTTAATGGTGTTAGTGATTTGTCTCATAAACTGATATGATACTCTTACACAAACTCACAAAAATATTGTTTGTCAATATTTCTTTACTGCTTTTCATTAAAAACAAAAACCCAAAAAGATTGTGTTTTAGTTAAAATTTTTGAAAAATCCAAAAAGATTTTATTTCATCTTATTTTCGACAACTGGTGATTGGAGAGCTGATTTTCAAAATTCCAAGTGCTAAACATGACGAACAACTAGGTTGGGAGAGTGTGGTTTGATATGAAAAATTATTTTTACAAGTGGTTCATCAGAGATTAAATTGTAAAATCATTTTTGATTGATCAATACCTGCAAGTGATTTCTAAATTTGTCAAATTTTAAATTTGTGAAATTTATTTTAAGGTAGAGATTGTGCAGGTTAGCCAGGTTCCGATACCTGAGGATTTCCTGCAAAAGGATATACAAGTTAGAGCCAGATACAGATAATGGATCAACATTCAAGGGGGAGTTTGAATATTAAAGAGCTAGGTTTGAATCATGCGGTCCATGCAAGCTGATGATGCTGATGAACTTAAGGAATCAAGAGACATGATCAAGAGATGTATAGAGCCAGGTTGCGATTCTGAAAGAGAAAGAGAAGAAGAGATAGAGATAGGATGCTTACACTGTCAGACACTTTGGAAAGAGTGAAAAGACAGATCAAGACAGAAGACATACTGAAGACGTGCTGAAGACTTCGTCGACATCCAAGGGGGAGTCTGTTGGTGCATATGTCTGTCGACTTCGTCTTGTATCAAGTCTTGTAATAGGTGAGATAGATCAGGGCACGTTATATGAGAAAAAAACATGAAAATAGTATGGTGTGACCATTTCGTACGAAATGGAAAATGACCATTTCGCATGAAATGGACAATGGTCCATTTCGCATGAAATGAATCTTGACCATTTCGTACGAAATGGCTGGCCTATAAATACCTGATCTAAGATTTCATTTGTAACGATTCTGATTCCGGTGCCGAGGTGCTGTCGAAGTGTCTCCAGGCTGTAAAACGTTGTTTTATCAATAAACAAGACAATTAGAGGGTATATCAAGCTGATTCAAAGTCGATACGTTAGTTTCCGCCTCTCGTATTGATTAGAACTCTTCTAAACGACTCGTTTTGGTCGTGCAAACGATCCTACAACAAGTGTCGAATGGCACAAGTGTCAAATGGCTATCCGATCGGATTGCCATTCGATTGAAAGCAACTGATGTCACACCCCGACCACGTAGAACATACAAAACGTGGCGGAAACGTCGAGGAGTGTTGTAACAGAATTAATTGTTTCATAACCATGGCATACAAAGTTGTATTTTATTTATCAACATAAGAGTTACATTGTTTTAAACAGGAATCAAAGAGTTTATAACATATTTTAACTAAGTCTATCTTCATTTTAAGTCTCTAAGGCACAGGTCCGCCCTAGTGTCACGATCGTCATCCTATGCAAAAGCACCTGAAAACACATGTGAAAGTAGGTACGTCAGCATAAAAATGCCTGTGAGATACATAGGTTTTGTGAAAATAGGATTCATGACTTAAGTTTAAGAAAATGTTTAATAAAGTTTAGTCAGGAACCTTGTAAGTTGTTTTGTTTTGTAAATCATTTAAAAAGCGATAAGATCAGATGATATGTATAAATAAAAGGATAATGTATGGTTAAATGAATGACCAAGTAAAATGAGTTGTATAAAATAAACCGTATTGTAAACCAAAGTCTTGTGAAAACATGTTACTTGTGTAAAATGTATAAGTCCAAAATGAATGATTTAAATAACGCTATGATATGTTGTCACACCCCCAAAATCCACTTGCGGAGTACTACCGCTTGGAGGCGTGACTGACCAGGATCCAGCCACCAATTATACTGAGCATTGATTAGTAGTAAAAGTATTCACCAACCACAGTAGTTAGTAAACGTCATATTTTAAAGTTCTAAAAGTTTAAGTTCAAATGGTAGTTTAAACAAACAGCGGAAGCATAAACCAAACAGTTTCAAGACAAGGTTCATTGTTCAAGATTATTTGAAACCCAACACACGGGTTAAGACGACCACTACATATCCCCAAGCTGCAAGCTCCTGATTCACTGGTTACCTGCAAAGCATGCAGTAGGGTGTCAACAGAAATGTTGGCGAGTTCACGAGATGTCCAGTTTTAGCTTTTCAAAAGAAAATGTAGGTTGTTTAGGTAAAGCATTTATAATCATGTCATGGGGAGCTACCCCATATGAAAGCTACTAAACTTGAATTACCGAAACTGTTGACGAGAAGATTTGGTGCCCCAGGTCAATGTCTATCGTCATTGACCGAGATGCAAGGTCTATAGTTCACGCCCGATCTCCCCCGGTCACGGTGTGAGGTTGTCAAACCTAATAGCGCTATCAACTAATAACCCGTTCGCCCCCGGCGATTAATCGGTACTATAAGCAGGGACTTAATGTGATAGAGATTCGTTTAGTGTTGCTAGTTGTGATTTATAAATAATACCCAAACGTATCTCCCCCGGATGTAGTAGTACAAGAGTACCGTTTGCATATTCCCCGGAAATTACTAGTTTGAAAACATTATTTTGTTGGTTCGTGTCCCTCTCTGGGACGCATGCTTTTAGTGTGTGAACTCACCTTGGGTTGCTCGGTAGATTATTTATTGGTCAATCACGTTGGTCACCACGTCCTAGCATGGTCACCAGTACAGGTCAAGTTGGGGTACAAGTATTCACGTATAATCTACACATAACTAACACTTAGCATACACAACACATAATCATCCAGCAAGTTTATCGGGCCTAATCTGATACATAGCAGTTAAACAGTGAGCATCAACAACTGTCACACAAATCATAAGTGTTATTGGGCCTATCAGATCGCACTAACAGTTAACGGTATGCGCAGCCCACACGTCCTTGGCCCAATAACGGAGACAAGCAGCCCAGTCAAGACCAGGAGGTCTTGACTCGAGAACACACAGTTTCGAGTCGCAACCGGAGGTTTCGACTGGTCATGGTCTGGTTTCGAGTCGCAACCGGAGGTTTCGACTTGTCATGGTCTGGTTTCGAGTCGCAACCGGAGGTTTCGACTTGTCATGGTCTGGTTTCGAGTCGCAACCGCCGTAGTCTCGAGTTGTCATGTTTTGGTTGCGAGTCGCAACCGGAGGTTTCAAGTCGCAACCTCGGATACGTGCACGAGAATCCTTCTAGAACCTCTGATGTACTAACCAATGAGATTGCAATTTCATGAGATTTTGTACTAACCAACCAGAATGCTTAAACATGTTTTGTTGTCTAAATGCAATTCAAAACAGATCAAACCAAACATATTTCAAATATTCAACAACATTCATAGCATATTCATCAAGTTCTTCATTTAGGTTTTTATCATCATCCTTTATGAACTATAGCATGAACAACAATAGAAACACATCAACAACTAATCCGATTTCCACATGTGTGCAACCTTTTTAACAAGCATTTGATTTCTTAGCCTAAGAGCATATAATCCGATTAGTCATAAACGCTAAGCAACCAAATCTCATGCTCATCAACAACTCATGGTTTAAACCATATTCAAACACAAGATAACACTAACTCATTATGTAATATATCCGAAATCAAGACATGTTAACCGATAATCATCATCATATACATACAAATCATCTAACAAGTATGCATATCATCTTCTATATAAGAAACACCTTCATTTCATAAAACAACAACCATCTTCATGTATTATGTAACTAATCAACCTAAAGGAAACACTAACCGATAGAGAAGAAAGCACCAAGTCGAGAAGGAGGATGAGGAATTGAAGTATCCAGGAGATGATTACGAGCTTGACCGAGTCTTGATGCTTCCGGTTTGAATCCGAGAGAAGGGAAGAGAGATTTGGTGGTGGTGTTCTTGGGTTTTAGCGAGAAGAGAGTGTGAAAGGGAGTGTGAATGGTGGGAGTGTCAAATGAGAGAAGGAGGGCTTGGGCATGGGTTTTATACTCGGTTTGGGTGGTGCACCCTACAATGGTTCCGAGTGGGCTCGAAGGGGGGGGGGGGTATATGGCCCAATCCGGCCCAACCGTTTCTGTTTACTCGAGACCGAGTGGTCTCAAGTCGGGTTCGGTTCACGCATATATATATATATATATATACATACCTACCACACATAGCACATTAAGGTAAAACGCAACTTTTCATTTAATAACACATATATACGCATAACGAAATTACAAGGTGTTCACTCGGAAAAACCTAGAGTGTCACATTATCCCCAAGTTTTAAGAACTTTCGTCCCGAAAGTTAAGGCAGCCACTGACAAGCTAATGTAAATACGAACGTTTCAACGGGATGTCACATCATCCCCCCGTTAGTTTGGAATTTCGTCCCGAAATTCAGTTATAGCTTCAGTGCTGGGGGTTTCATTAGGGAACAATTGGGGATACTTGCGCTTCATCTGGTCTTCCCGCTCCCAGGTAAATTCTGGGCCACGGCGTGAGTTCCAACGAACTCGCACGAGAGGTATCTGGCTACGTTTGAGGGTTTTGATCTCACGATCCGTGATCTCAACCGGTTCTTCAGTAAAGCGTAGCTGTTCGTCAATAGTGAGTTCCTTGAAAGGAATGATGAGCGTTTCATCTGACAGACACTTCTTCAGATTAGATACGTGGAAGACGTTGTGCACAGCACTCAGTTCTTCAGGCAGATTCAACCTGTAAGCGGCCGTACCGATCTTTTCGGTAACTTCAAAGGGTCCGACATATCTTGGATTAAGCTTGCCCCGTTTTCCAAAACGAACCACACCCTTCCAGGGTGAGACCTTAAGTAGAGCCCGTTCACCGACCTGGAACTCTTGCGGTTTCCTATCTTTGTCAGCGTAGTGCTTTTGACGGTCACGAGCTGCCGCCATGCGTTGCCTAATCTGGGCAATCTTTTCTGTGGTGTCGACTACATGTTCCGGGCCTGTGATTTGGCTGTCACCTACCTCCGCCCAGCAGAGAGGCGATCGACATTTACGACCGTACAATGCTTCAAAGGGTGCCGCCTGAATGCTGGTGTGGTAGCTGTTGTTGTAGGAGAATTCTACTAGCGGTAGGTGCTTCTCCCAATTCTTGCCAAAATCAATCACACATGCCCTAAGCATGTCTTCGAGGGTTTGGATGGTGCGTTCAGACTGCCCATCCGTCTGCGGGTGATAAGCGGTGCTCATGTCTAAGCGTGAGCCAAAAGATTTGTGCATGGCTTGCCACAACTCAGAAGTAAAACGCGCGTCTCGATCGGAAATGATAGAGGTTGGTACTCCGTGCTTCGAAACCACTTCTTTTAGGTATACTTCTGCTAAGGTAGAGAACTTGTCTGTTTCTTTGATAGCCAAAAAGTGTGCAGACTTAGTTAAGCGATCCACTATTACCCAAATGGTGTCATTTCCGCGTTGAGACCTGGGCAGGCCAGTAACAAAATCCATGGAAATCTGCTCCCATTTCCATTGCGGGATCTCTGGCTGTTGGAGTAGGCCTGATGGTTTCTGATACTCAGCCTTGACTCTTGCACAAGTTAAACATTTTCTGACATAGGTTGCTATGTGGGCTTTCATGCCAGGCCACCAATAGGTAGCCCTCAAGTCGTGGTACATCTTATCTGAACCTGGATGTACTGAGTAACGGGACTTATGAGCTTCATCCATCACAAGGTCACGTAAATTTCCATAAAGCGGAACCCATATGCGCCCGGCCACGTAGTAGGCACCGTCTTCTTTTTGTTCCATTCGTTGTCTCGATCCTCGCAGGGACTCAGCCCTGATGTTCTCGGCTTTCAATGCTTCAACCTGAGCATTTCGAATCTGGTTAGGGAGGTTCGAGTGGATCGTGAGCTGTAAGGCACGAACACGCTTGGGTTTGGTCTCCTTTCTGCTGAGCGCATCGGCTACCACATTAGCCTTGCCTGGATGATATTTAATTGCACACTCGTAGTCATTTAGGAGTTCGACCCATCGGCGTTGCCGCATATTCAACTCCTTTTGTTCCATTATGTGCTGGAGACTCTTGTGATCAGTGTAAATCGTGCACTTGGTGCCGTACAAGTAGTGTCTCCAAAGCTTGAGCGCGAAGACCACAGCTCCAAATTCTAAGTCATGCGTCGTGTAGTTCCGTTCGTGGACCTTGAGTTGTCGCGAGGCGTAAGCAATAACTTTCTCGCGTTGCATCAACACGCAGCCAAGTCCTTGAATAGAAGCGTCGCAGTAAACGACGAAGTCGTCGGTACCTTCAGGTAAGGAAAGAATAGGAGCACTACAAAGATTTTTCTTTAGTTCCTTGAAGGCAGATTCCTGAGCATCGCTCCATTTGTAAGTAACACCCTTCTGGGTGAGGGCCGTAAGTGGTTGAGCGATCTTAGAGAATCCCTTGATAAATCTTCGATAGTATCCTGCCAATCCCAAGAATTGGCGAACTTCGGTCGGAGTCTTAGGAACAGGCCAATTCTTAATGGACTCAATCTTAGCAGGGTCAACATGAATCCCTTCCTGATTGACGATGTGTCCAAGGAAATGGACTTCTCTAAGCCAGAAATCACATTTCGAGAATTTGGCGTACAGTTGCTCATTGCGAAGAAGTTCGAGAATAAGGCGTAGGTGTTGTTCGTGCTCCTCTTGGCTCTTCGAGTAGATTAGGATGTCGTCGATGAATACGATTACGAACTTATCGAGGTAGGGTTTGCACACTCGGTTCATGAGATCCATGAAGATCGCAGGGGCGTTGGTCATTCCGAAAGGCATAACAAGGAATTCGTAGTGACCATAGCGGGTTCTGAAAGCAGTCTTAGAGATGTCCTCATCACGGACTCTCAGCTGGTGATAACCCGATCGCAGATCGATCTTGGAATAATAGCTCGACCCTTGCAGCTGGTCGAACAGGTCGTCGATACGGGGAAGTGGATAACGATTCTTGATGGTAACCTTGTTAAGTTCGCGGTAATCAATGCACATTCGGTATGAGCCATCTTTCTTTTTGACGAAGAGCACTGGGGCTCCCCAGGGTGATGAACTAGGACGGATAAAACCTTTGTCCAAAAGTTCTTGTAGCTGAGTAGAGAGTTCCTTGAGTTCTGCGGGAGCTAGGCGATAAGGTGCACGAGCTATAGGTGCTGCTCCGGGAGCTAGCTCGATTTGGAATTCGACCTGACGGTGAGGAGGGAGTCCAGGTAGTTCCTCCGGGAATACCTCGGGATAGTCGCGTACAACTGGAAAATCTTCAATCCTGTTTTCCTTTTTCTGTGTGTCAGCCACGAGTGCCAAGATAGCGGTGTATCCCTTTTGTAGACACTTCTGGGCTTTTAAGAATGAAATGATGCCTGTGACTTCTCCGCTCTTGTCGCCTTGAACGATAAGGGGTTTGCCAGGGGGACGGGGAATACGAATAGCTTTCTCCTGGCAGAGGATTTCAGCTCGATGTTTGGATAACCAATCCATACCAATAATGACGTCGAAGCTTCCAAGAACGATGGGGAAAAGATCGATACAGAAGGTCTGACCAGACAACTCTAATTTGCAGTTACGAATTATGTGTGAGGCCTCGAGGTTTCTACCATTAGCTATTTCAACGGTGTGCTTAGAGCTTAGCGGCGTAAGAGTGAGCTTAAGTTTCTTACTAATACGTAGGGATACATAACTAGCATCTGCTCCGGAATCAAATAGCATAGAAACATAATGATCATTAAGGAGGAACTTACCCGCTACTACGTTGGGGTCGTTCCTTGCTTCTCCGGCTCCAATCACAAAAGCCCTTCCTCTTGCACCATTCCCAGCATTGTTGGCGTTGTTGTTGTTATTTCCCGCACCCTGATTGGGGTTGTTCTGGTTTAACTGAGGACAATTCTTCTTAATGTGCCCCTCAGCTCCGCACTGGAAACAACCCTTGATGTTCCCATGATGTTGCTGCTGCTGTGGTTGATTTTGCCTTGCGGGATGAGGGCTCCTACAATCTTTGGCCTCATGTCCCATCTTGTTGCACCGCTGGCACTTGTTCTTCGCACAGGGCCCATTGTGATGCCGATTGCACTTGTTACATTTGGGGAGATGGCCCTGATAGCCACCCTGCTGCTGAGGGCCCTTGTTATTTTCAGTCTTCCTTTGCTAAGCCGGGGCCTGAGTAGAGTTAGCATCCTTACCCTGGTTTCCATCCCACTTTCGTTTGTTGTCATTAGAAGCTCCAGTAGTAGCACTGATTCTCTGGGGCAACTTGCCTTCTTCCACCGCCTGATTGGTGAGTTTGTGAGCAAGACGAACCACGGGCTGTATGGTGTTGAGGTTGGCTGAGGTCACATGGCTCTGAATTTCTGGGACCAAGCCTTTGATGTACAATTCGATCCTTCGATACATAGGTTGGGACATGTTTGGGCAAAGTGCAGCATAGTCGTTGGACTGCTTGGTGTAGGTCTCAATCTCTGACCCAACCATCTTGAGCGCATAGTACTCGTTCTCGAGTTTGTGGATGTCATCCCTGTGACAGTACTCCTCTTTGATCATGTCCTTGAAATCTTCCCATGCAGTAGCATTAGCAGTTTCCAGACCAAGCATCTGAATCTGTGCTTTCCACCACGAAAGTGCGTTTCCTTCAAGCGTACCAGTTGCGTACTTAACCCAGTTAGCAGGGGGACACTCGCAGACAGCGAAGACAGCTTCGGCCTTTTCAATCCAGTGCAGAAGGCCTATGGCACCCTCAGTGCCGTTGAAAGGGAGAGGCTTGCCATCCATGAAGGTTTTGAAAGTACAACCACGTGGCTGTGCGGGCGCAGGCTGACCTCCAGGGTGAGCTGCGAAAGCTGCAGCCACCGTGTTGAGCAAGTTGGTGAACTGAGTCTGAGTCATGTTAACGTTTCCTCTTCCGTGTCCACTCATTGTCTTCATAACCAGAAAACACAGTATGAGTGTGATGTCGTAACGTAGCGAGAATAAGACAGAAGAGAGATGTGTATCTATCTAATTAGGCACACTAGTATGTATAGTAGAGCAGTCAATATAAGATAAACAAGCAAGTAAACAGAAGTCCGAGCTATGAGGTCTAATATGCCGAGTCTTGCCCTTGGAGTGTAGTGTCGTCGCGAGTCACGGGTTATAGTCTGGTTTTTCTCAAAAAGACTCTCCTTTTTAAAACCAAGTTCACTATAACCAATGGCTCTGATACCAATCTGTCACACCCCCAAAATCCACTTGCGGAGTACTACCGCTTGGAGGCGTGACTGACCAGGATCCAGCCACCAATTATACTGAGCATTGATTAGTAGTAAAAGTATTCACCAACCACAGTAGTTAGTAAACGTCATATTTTAAAGTTCTAAAAGTTTAAGTTCAAATGGTAGTTTAAACAAACAGCGGAAGCATAAACCAAACAGTTTCAAGACAAGGTTCATTGTTCAAGATTATTTGAAACCCAACACACGGGTTAAGATGACCACTACATATCCCCAAGCTGCAAGCTCCTGATTCACTGGTTACCTGCAAAGCATGCAGTAGGGTGTCAACAGAAATGTTGGCGAGTTCACGAGATGTCCAGTTTTAGCTTTTCAAAAGAAAATGTAGGTTGTTTAGGTAAAGCATTTATAATCACGTCATGGGGAGCTACCCCATATGAAAGCTACTAAACTTGAATTACCGAAACCGTTGACGAGAAGATTTGGTGCCCCAGGTCAATGTCTATCGTCATTGACCGAGATGCAAGGTCTATAGTTCACGCCCGATCTCCCCCGGTCACGGTGTGAGGTTGTCAAACCTAATAGCGCTATCAACTAATAACCCGTTCGCCCCCGGCGATTAATCGGTACTATAAGCAGGGACTTAATGTGATAGAGATTCGTTTAGTGTTGCTAGTTGTGATTTATAAATAATACCCAAACGTATCTCCCCCGGATGTAGTAGTACAAGAGTACCGTTTGCATATTCCCCGGAAATTACTAGTTTGAAAACATTATTTTGTTGGTTCGTGTCCCTCTCTGGGACGCATGCTTTTAGTGTGTGAACTCACCTTGGGTTGCTCGGTAGATTATTTACTTGGTCAATCACGTTGGTCACCACGTCCTAGCATGGTCACCAGTACAGGTCAAGTTGGGGTACAAGTATTCACGTATAATCTACACATAACTAACACTTAGCATACACAACACATAATCATCCAGCAAGTTTATCGGGCCTAATCTGATACATAGCAGTTAAACAGTGAGCATCAACAACTGTCACACAAATCATAAGTGTTATTGGGCCTATCAGATCGCACTAACAGTTAACGGTATGCGCAGCCCACACGTCCTTGGCCCAATAACGGAGACAAGCAGCCCAGTCAAGACCAGGAGGTCTTGACTCGAGAACACACAGTTTCGAGTCGCAACCGGAGGTTTCGACTGGTCATGGTCTGGTTTCGAGTCGCAACCGGAGGTTTCGACTTGTCATGGTCTGGTTTCGAGTCGCAACCGGAGGTTTCGACTTGTCATGGTCTGGTTTCGAGTCGCAACCGCCGTAGTCTCGAGTTGTCATGTTTTGGTTGCGAGTCGCAACCGGAGGTTTCGAGTCGCAACCTCGGATACGTGCACAAGAATCCTTCTAGAACCTCTGATGTACTAACCAATGAGATTGCAATTTCATGAGATTTTGTACTAACCAACCAGAATGCTTAAACATGTTTTGTTGTCTAAATGCAATTCAAAACAGATCAAACCAAACATATTTCAAATATTCAACAACATTCATAGCATATTCATCAAGTTCTTCATTTAGGTTTTTATCATCATCCTTTATGAACTATAGCATGAACAACAATAGAAACACATCAACAACTAATCCGATTTCCACATGTGTGCAACCTTTTTAACAAGCATTTGATTTCTTAGCCTAAGAGCATATAATCCGATTAGTCATAAACGCTAAGCAACCAAATCTCATGCTCATCAACAACTCATGGTTTAAACCATATTCAAACACAAGATAACACTAACTCATTAATTAATATATCCGAAATCAAGACATGTTAACCGATAATCATCATCATATACATACAAATCATCTAACAAGTATGCATATCATCTTCTATATAAGAAACACCTTCATTTCATAACACAACAACCATCTTCATGTATTATGTAACTAATCAACCTAAAGGAAACACTAACCGATAGAGAAGAAAGCACCAAGTCGAGAAGGAGGATGAGGAATTGAAGTATCCAGGAGATGATTACGAGCTTGACCGAGTCTTGATGCTTCCGGTTTGAATCCGAGAGAAGGGAAGAGAGATTTGGTGGTGGTGTTCTTGGGTTTTAGTGAGAAGAGAGTGTGAAAGGGAGTGTGAATGGTGGGAGTGTCAAATGAGAGAAGGAGGGCTTGGGCATGGGTTTTATACTCGGTTTGGGTGGTGCACCCTACAATGGTTCCGAGTGGGCTCGAAGGGGGAGGGGTATATGGCCCAATCCGGCCCAACCGTTTCTGTTTACTCGAGACCGAGTGGTCTCAAGTCGGGTTCGGTTCACGCATATATATATATATATATACATACCTACCACACATAGCACATTAAGGTAAAACGCAACTTTTCATTTAATAACACATATATACGCATAACGAAATTACAAGGTGTTCACTCGGAAAAACCTAGAGTGTCACATATGTAATATAATACAAACACTTATATATAGGAAGTACCAGCGGCGTATCCACCATGCTTGTATCATATTATTCACATCTCGTTACTTAAGTCACTTAAACAAACCACCAATGTAATAAGTCTATGTTTAAACCAATTGTCAAAAGTCCTTGTATAAACCATGTCCAATGTTTATAATCCAAAAGTAGTCAAGTAATGTGTAACAAATGTTATGTATTGTAAGTAAAGTATTGTCACATAATCCAAATGTAGAAATGTACAAAACAAAGTATTTTGAATATATCAAAAAGTTATGTTTTGCAAAGTAATGCATGTTACATTGATACAAACATTTATGTGGTAAGTTAACGCATACATTCAAGCCTTGAGACAGTCGGATAACCCTTTCAGTCAAGGTTATCAAAAGAATTGTTTTCGGATTCAGTCATTCCTTACATCCAAACAAACCCGGGATGTCAGGAATGGGATTTGTCAAGTCCTATGGTACCACTACTTACTACCGAGCGGCGTAGCAAATGTTAATGAACGTAATAAAGACCCGTTTGTGCAAACCAAATGTTATAGCAATTGTATACATGTCATATGAAAACAATGTACTAAGTATGCTAAGTTAACATACAAAGCAGAAAAGTCATGTAAATCAATGTGCTAGCATGCTATCAGTCAACATACATAGCAGAAATGAAATGTAAAACGATGTACTAAGTACGCACACAATGGGCATACATAGCATGAAATGTAATGAAATCATGTACTATAATGTACTAACAAACCTAGCAGGTATATGATGTGAAAACAGGAAAGCATGAAAGTAACAAGTAGGCACATGTGTTTCACCCCAAAACAGTTTGGAAAAACAGTAAAAGAGGGGTCTTGTACTCACTTGAGATTACTCAGTAGTCCTGGAGTGACAACCAAACAATGATAGAGATCACGGAATGAAATGTAAAACTATGTTAATAAACCGGACCTAAATCGGAGGATCGGATAGAATGAGGGTTCGTAAACCAAACGAGTGTAGAGACTCATATCATTTGGTTTAACAAAGCCTACATACTAAATGAAACCTAGCCTAAGTGCTTACGACCCTTTACGACCCGTTTAGGTAGCTTATGTTACGTTAACGCGTCGTTCGCGTGAAACGCGTTCGGACCGTCTAACTAGTCCTATGACAAGTGTTATATGCCTAAACATGTTACATAATCAGTTATGTGACAAAAGTTTAGGTTACATATGCTTAATTACCAATTACACATGAAAAGGGTATTTTGGTAATTTACCTAAGACATATAAACTACCTATCATACAACTACTTAAACGATGTGACCATAGGGTATAACCTCGGAAGGTTATTCCCTACCTACTATGGTCACCTAATGTATTTGGTCGTATCCTAATGATCAACCAAATGGGTCGGGTTCGAAGGTATAAGCGATTTATCAGATCGCTTACCCTTACGACCCTAGACAACGTGGTAATCAGTAGGCATAGTCCCAAGGGACTATAACCATCGTGATTACAATCACGTTGCGAAGTTCAACCGAACTTCGCATTGACCATAAACTGGTCAACGCAAAAAGTCAAACAAAGTTTGACTTTCGGACACGAAAAGCAATAAAAGAAAGAAAAGAACGAAAGAATACTTACGAAGGGTCCTCGAATGCTAATCTCGATCCAAGTAACTAAGGTATGAAACAATGGTTTCAACTTAGAGCTTCTAAGATCAAAATTCTTGTGGGTTTTGCAATGGCATGGGGGGGTATTTATAGTGTTCGGCTATCCGTTAAGATCGTTCCTCGTTAACCGTGCTTTGATCTCAACCATACACATCAAGATAGTGGTTTTTGAAAACCATTTGAGCCCATAGATTGTCCCAAAACCATGTGCAACAAGTGGATAGGACCAGGTTCAAAGTTTCTGTCCAGGTTAGGCAGTCACGTAGCGCGACGGTAAAGGCCCTATGCAGTCGCGCTACGCCACCATGCACCAGTTTCAGAATGTTTCAAAAATGACGGTTTTGGTCCCTGCACATGTTTAAGGCCTTTTTCGATGCGTTTGAACCCCGTTAACCTCATTTCAAGGCTCTAAAATGAAGTTAAAGTATAGGGAACTCAAAACATGCTCAAAAATATGCCGGATGTTGGTTCGTTTGGTCGTACGAACGTGATGTTCGCTTAATTACGACGGAATGCGCACAAGCGCGAAAAACGATCCAAATGACGCGACGAATGGATTTTTCTCAAGCCAAACACTAAAATAAAATATTTTAGTGCTTACATAAATTTTTGGATGTCCGGAGGTATTCAGAACGTAAGTTATGCGCGAAAATGCAAACTTGTGCACTTTTTGACGCTTTTAGTCCCTGAATGACCCAAAAGTTTATTTTAGCACACCGAACCCCTCAAAGCCTATTTCTAAGCTATGTAAAGGATATTTATGGTATGTTTAAATTATGGTCATGTTCCGGGATGTCTGTTTCAGTACGAATCGTCATACTTTCGCAGTTTGTCAAGTTTAGTCCATGTAAGCGAATTAACTTGTTTTTGCCATACCAAAGCCTTCAAAACTTATTTCTAAGTTATGTAAAGGTTATTTAAGGTATGTTAAGTATATGTTGATGTTCCGGAGTATTTTTCGCGATAAACTGAGTACGTTTACGCACCAGTTTGCGTATAACTCTCCAGAAAGCGATATAGAGTTTGAAATTGAATAAAAGTCAAAACATGAAAAATGTAAAACACAACCAAACAAACATTGGGATCAAATAAAATTGTTTTATTGATAACAGAACTGTTCACAATGATTACAAGCACAGATGTTACAGTCTCCCCTACTTGTGGAAATTTCTTCCCGAAATTTATTTAGAGGAAACTCGTGGGAAAAGATGCGGATATTTCGCCTTCATTTGATCTTCGCGTTCCCAAGTAAACTCAGGTCCACGTTTAGCTTCCCAGCGAACTTTGACCAAAGGAATGCGCTTGCGTTTAAGCCACTTGACTTCACGTTCCATGATTTCCACCGGTTTCTCGACAAATTTCAGTGTTTTGTCAACACAAATTTCGTCAAGCGGTATGTGGAGGTTCTCATCAGCTAAACACCTCTTGAGATTGGACACGTGAAAAGTTGGATGAACATTTCCAAGTTCAGGAGGTAACTCAAGTCTGTAGGCTACCTTACCGATTCTTTCGACAATCTTGAATGGTCCAACATATCTAGGTGCAAGTTTTCCTTTCTTTCCAAATCTGATCACACCTTTCCAAGGTGAGACCTTAAGTAATACTCGATCACTAACTTGAAATTCCAAGGGTTTGCGTTTTGGATCCGCGTAACTCTTTTGACGGCTTCTAGCTGTCTGAAGGTTATCACGAACTTTCTTGACCTTATCAATTGTCTCTAAAATGAGGGCAGGTCCAGTAAGTTGAGCCTCGCCGATCTCATTCCAGCAGACTGGTGAAAGACATTTTCGACCATAGAGAGCCTCGAAAGGAGCCATTTTGATGCTGGTGTGATAACTGTTGTTGTAGGAGAATTCAATCAACTGAAGATGTGAATCCCAACTACCACCATAATCGATCACACAAGCTCTAAGCATATCCTCCAGAGTCTGGATTGTTCTTTCAGACTGACCATCCGTTTGCGGATGATAAGCTGTGCTCAAATTAAGTTGGGTCCCCATAGCAGATTGCATGGTTCTCCAAAAATGAGAAGTGAAACGAGCATCTCTGTCAGAAATGATGTTCAAAGGAACACCATGTCGAGCTACAATTTCATCCACATAGATTTTAGTAAGTTTGTCAGCAGAAAAATCCTCACGGATTGGCAAGAAATGCGCTGACTTAGTAAGACGATCAACGACTACCCAGATGGAATCATGACCTTTCTTTGTGCGCGGGAGTTTAGTAACAAGATCCATAGTAATGTTTTCCCATTTCCAAACTAGGATCTCTGGTTGCACCAATAAACCCGAAGGACGTTGATGTTCAGCCTTAACCTTAAGACAAGTAAGGCATTTTGATACATATAAGGCAATGTCTTTCTTCATACCAGGCCACCAATACTGAATACGAAGATCCTTATACATCTTATCTGAGCCCAGATGAATCGAATAACGAGACTTATGGGCTTCATCCATAAGCAAGGTACGAAGATCATCCTGGCTTGGGACCCACGAATGGTCCATGAAGTAATACGATCCATTGTCCTTCAGTTCCAGATCAGGTGTTATGTGATAGGGAAATTCCTTATCCATCAAACCTTGTGAAACACAAGATTGTTGAGCCTGAGAAATGCGGGCTTGAATATCGGATCGAGCTTGAATAATAGATTGAACACGAACACAATGAAGCTTAGTACGTTCCTTACGACTCAATGCATCGGCTACGACATTCGCCTTACCAGGATCGTAGCGAATTTCGCAGTCATAGTCGTTTAGAAGCTCGACCCAATGTCGTTGCCTCATGTTGAGTTCTTTCTGGTTGAATATATGCTGAAGACTTTTATGGTCCGTGAAAACCACACATTTTGTATCGTACAAATAGTGTCTCCAGATCTTGAGAGCGAAAACAACTGCACCCAACTCAAGATCATGAGTGGTGTAGTTCTTCTCATGTATCTTCAACTGCCTCGATGCATATGCTATGACTTTGTTCCTTTGCATCAGGACACAACCAAGGCCCAATTTCGATGCATCACAATACACGACAAAATCATCATCACCCTCAGGTAATGATAGAACAGGCGCATCACAAAGCTTCTGCTTCAAGTTTTGAAAAGCTTCCTCTTGTTTGAATCCCCAATCAAAGGGTTTGTTCTTCTGAGTTAGAGCAGTTAGAGGAACTGCAATCTTTGAGAAGTTTTCAATGAAGCGGCGGTAATAACCCGCTAGACCAAGAAAAGAACGAACTTCAGTAGGAGTAGTAGGCGTATCCCAATCCTTAATCGCACTGATCTTGGAGGGATCTACCTGAATACCTCGTTCGTTGATAATATGTCCCAAAAATTGAACTTCTTTAAGCCAAAATTCGCACTTGGAGAATTTGGCGAAAAGTTGCTCTTTCTTTAGGAGTTCCAAAGTAAGACGAAGATGTTGCTCGTGATCAGCTCGCGTCTTAGAGTATATCAAGATGTCATCAATAAAAACAATGACGAACTGATCCAAATAAGGCTTGCAGACCCTATTCATTAAGTCCATGAAAACAGCAGGAGCATTAGTCAAACCGAATGGCATGACTGTGAACTCATAATGCCCATATCGAGTACGGAATGCTGTCTTGGGAATATCTTTTTTCATGCACACGAAGTTGATGATACCCGGAACGCAGATCAATCTTCGAAAAATAAGAAGCGCCCTGTAACTGATCAAAGAGATCATCGATGCGAGGTAGGGGATATCGATTCTTGATGGTAAGCTTGTTAAGCTCACGATAATCGATACACATCCTAAAAGATCCATCCTTCTTCTTGACAAAAAGAACGGGAGCACCCCAAGGTGAAAAGCTAGGACGTATAAAACCTTTGTCAGAGAGCTCCTGAAGCTGCTTAGACAACTCTTGCATTTCTGATGGTGCAAGACGATATGGAGCTCTGGCAATGGGATTTGCACCAGGTATGAGATCAATGCGGAACTCAACTTGGCGTGCTGGGGGTTGACCAGGTAACTCTTCAGGGAAAACTTCAGAATAATCCCGAACGACAGGAATATCTGAAATAGACTTACCCTTGCCTTTATCTGCTATAACATGTGCTAAGAAAGCCACATAGTTCTTCCGTAGATACTTCCGAGCTTTAAAACAAGACATAAGTTTGAGACCACCGGTAGGCTTCTCACCATGCACCTGTAGGATCTCGCCTGTTGAAAGCGGCACACGAACGATCTTCTCGAAACAAACTACCTCTGCGTGATGCTTGGCTAACCAATCCATACCCACAATAACGTCAAATCTTCCAAGTTGCATAGGCGTGAGATTGATAGGAAAAAGATGATCATTAAGGTTCAATTGGTAGTTGCGAAGAACCGAATCAAGAATAATGGGTTCACCACTAGCAACTTCTACTGTCAAAGGTTTACCTAGTTTCGTCCTAGACACGCGAAGCATTGGCTCAAAAGACAATGACACAAAACTTTTATCGGCGCCAGAATCGAAAAGAACAGATGCAGGCTGATTATTATTAAAGAACGTACCGTTCACCACATTATCGTCCGCCTGCGCCTCTTGGGCATTCATATTGAAGACTCGACCTCGAGCCGGAGCCTGATTCTGATTTTGATTCTGATTCTGGTTCTGGTTGGCTAGCCTTGGGCACCGGTTCCTGTAGTGGGTCAGATCCCCACAATTGTAGCACGAACCAGGAGGAAAATGAGGTCGTGCAAATTGACCTTGTTGCTGAGCAAGAGGCTGAGCAACTTGTTGGGCTTGGTTTTGAACTGCCTGGTTCTGGTTAACAGGAATGCGACAAGTAGCGGCAAGATGACCATTTCTCCCACAGTTAGTGCATTGACGACATTGCAGATGTGGTAGGTGATGGCCGTTACACCTGTTGCGCAAAGGTGCATTGCCAAAATAAGGCTTCTTGGCTAGTGGCTGCGCAGGCTGATTTGGTGCAGCTTGAGCCTGTGCAGTAACGACATAGTTTTGGGAAGCCTTTCGCTTCCTAGACCCTCCAGAATTCTTTCCCTTCTTGTTTTGACCTTTCTTGCTATCTTCCTTATCAGACGCCTGCTTCTTACCCTTGTCACCCTTTTTATGCAGCTTTCCCTTACGAACCTGCGACTCAGTCAATGTCGCTGATAACTCGATCGCCTGACGGAGGGTGGTAGGGTTACTACCAGTAAGGATGTCTTGCACTGAGTCAGGTAGGCCATCGATGTATCTTTCGATAGCCTTGTCGAGTGGGGTAACCATAGTCGGGTAAAGCAGACTCAACTCCTCAAACCTATCAGTATACGCCCGATGCTCACCACTATCTTGCTTCAAATTATCAAACTCTTTCTCCAAAGCTCGTTGTTCATGACGAGGACAAAACTCCCTCATCATAAGAGCCCTAAGTTCAGCCCAGGTTTGTGCTAGTGCAACTTCTGCACCACGGTCTCTCATAACCCCATTCCACCATGTGAGAGCCCTCTTCTGAAACACACTCGAAGAAAACTCAACCTTGCGATTGTCAGGACACTGCACGTGGCGGAAAGTATTCTCAAAGCTCTCGAACCATTGAAGAAGCCCAGTCACTCCTTCAGAACCACTAAACTTGAGTGGTTTAGCCGAGTTAAAATCCTTGTATTTGCATGGAGCATTGTTGTTGTTGTTGGCTTGGTGTCATTGAGCAAAGAGATTTGGGAATTGAGCAGCCATCTGCTGCGCAATAATTTCTGCCAGTTCGGCAGTTGCTATCTGGTTATCGCGTCGAGGAGGCATTCTAAAAGAGGAAACATGAAAAGAAACGAGTGAGATGTTTGGATGAAGAGAAAGAGATGAAACAAAATTAACAAAAGCAAAGATGGTGGTCATTTGTCCGCATTACCAAGCAAACAAACGACACACAGTGACTAATCAAAGTAAATGGGTCAAAAATAATGTATCACGAAGACATGCTCGCCTATAAGTGAACACTCATCCCAAGAATTCCCAGGTAAGCACAACTGGTCTCGCGTCTGATGAGATGTATACGAAGTGCTTGCCTAGACAGAAAACCCAGAATACAGGCATTCACCCTTCCAGTTTGCACGTGTTCACATTATTTAAAACCCAAAACTTTGACGAGATTTGAAAACTCAAAAGGGTTCAAAACCATATAACAGAGGGTTCAAAACCTTGTAATAAATTATTCAAAAACAGAATGTTTTTCAAAAATCGTTTCGAAAAATTTGGTTCTTGTTTTGCTAATCACCTAAGGATAAGTGATGTACATGTTTTAAGATCTAAACACAAGATAACTTGTGTTAGGTTCCTAGAAAGGTTATAGTCTAGGTCAAAGCATTACTAATAACCTAATTCCCTATAACCATTGGCTCTGATACCAACTCTTCTGTCACACCCCGACCACGTAGAACATACAAAACGTGGCGGAAACGTCGGGGAGTGTTGTAACAGAATTAATTGTTTCATAACCATGGCATACAAGGTTGTATTTTATTTATCAACATAAGAGTTACATTGTTTTAAACAGGAATCAAAGAGTTTATAACATATTTTAACTAAGTCTATCTTCATTTTAAGTCTCTAAGGCACAGGTCCGCCCTAGTGTCACGATCGTCATCCTATGCAAAAGCACCTGAAAACACATGTGAAAGTAGGTACGTCAGCATAAAAATGCCTGTGAGATACATAGGTTTTGTGAAAATAGGATTCATGACTTAAGTTTAAGAAAATGTTTAATAAAGTTTAGTCAGGAACCTTGTAAGTTGTTTTGTTTTGTAAATCATTTAAAAAGCGATAAGATCAGATGATATGTATAAATAAAAGAATAATGTATGGTTAAATGAATGACCAAGTAAAATGAGTTGTATAAAATAAACCGTATTGTAAACCAAAGTCTTGTGAAAACATGTTACTTGTGTAAAATGTATAAGTCCAAAATGAATGATTTAAATAACACTATGATATGTAATATAATACAAACACTTATATATAGGAAGTACCAGCGGCGTATCCACCATGCTTGTATCATATTATTCACATCTCGTTACTTAAGTCACTTAAACAAACCACCAATGTAATAAGTCTATGTTTAAACCAATTGTCAAAAGTCCTTGTATAAACCATGTCCAATGTTTATAATCCAAAAGTAGTCAAGTAATGTGTAACAAATGTTATGTATTGTAAGTAAAGTATTGTCACATAATCCAAATGTAGAAATGTACAAAACAAAGTATTTTGAATATATCAAAAAGTTATGTTTTGCAAAGTAATGCATGTTACATTGATACAAACATTTATGTGGTAAGTTAACGCATACATTCAAGCCTTGAGACAGTCGGATAACCCTCTCAGTCAAGGTTATCAAAAGAATTGTTTTCGGATTCAGTCATTCCTTACATCCAAACAAACCCGGGATGTCAGGAATGGGATTTGTCAAGTCCTATGGTACCACTACTTACTACCGAGCGGCGTAGCAAATGTTAATGAACGTAATAAAGACCCGTTTGTGCAAACCAAATGTTATAGCAATTGTATACATGTCATATGAAAACAATGTACTAAGTATGCTAAGTTAACATACAAAGCAGAAAAGTCATGTAAATCAATGTGCTAGCATGCTATCAGTCAACATACATAGCAGAAATGTAATGTAAAACGATGTACTAAGTACGCACACAATGGGCATACATAGCATGAAATGTAATGAAATCATGTACTATAATGTATTAACAAACCTAGCAGGTATATGATGTGAAAACAGGAAAGCATGAAAGTAACAAGTAGGCACATGTGTTTCACCCCAAAACAGTTTGGAAAAACAGTAAAAGTGTCACACCCTGGCTTTGCGGAAGCGTGGTTATTTTGGTTGTGACTTCTTAATACCATAGCTTAACCATAACAAAGCTATATGAAATAAAATCATGCAAGATCATCCATTGATTTAAGTTTTAAAACTGGAGTAACATCACATTGTCTTAGGGACTACAACACCATAACATAAAACATTGTTTGAAAGATATAAACATCGACATGAAATAAACACAGTTTAAGATTTGTGACTCGTCCAGGAAAAAGTCACATTTCCTAAACTGGGATGACCTCGGAACCCTTATGCAGCGGGAAAACATAACATACCGTGCCAGATCTTTAATTTCCTGAAATACATGTAAGTTGAAAAATCAACAATAATGTTGAGCGAGTTCATGTGTAAGTGAGTAAATAAACCTTGTATGTATAAAAATCCTGGTATGTAGCAAATACGGAAAAAGAGATCACCAACGGTTTGCAAGGCCATTGATATGTGTGAAGTGCAAGTAGGAAGACTCAAACCTTACGATTTTGCGTCAGGGCACAAAGTCACCCCGAGGTCCGTACTGTTGGACCTGGGGTTGGGCTCGCTACAACCCAGATAGATCTACCGCTTACGTCCCTCGGTCCTATAATGAGGATTAATGGCCTCCAGTTCACGCCTACCCACTCACATGATCTAAGTAGTAAACCTCCTTACGCTAACCATACCATGTAAAAAGTACTCGTAATCATAATAACATGTATTTCACCCCCGTAGTTTAGAAAACCGAAAACAGTTAAGAGAAAGGGGGACATGAATCACCGTGGTGCGTCTCTACCAAGTATGCCTCCAAATCGATCAGCTGTATGACGACCTACACGTGCTAACTCTATTAGACGGATGGCCGTGCCTTAGCTTTATGGTTTAAGTTTTTGGGAAATAGTTAGGCAACTATTTCGTGTTTACATTCTGTATATACTTGGTAGTCATTTTCCTTCCCAAGGATGGGGGATTTAATACATGTGCGTTCGTATAATTCGGATTACACTATTAAGTCTCACTTAATATATTTTTATTCCTAACTCCAAAATATAAATATTCTTCCCAAAATATTATATTTTAATACATGTGATTTTCCCAAAATAATACTTAGTAATATTATTTTTACTCTAAAAATAATATTTACGTAGTTCACAAATAATCATAAACACTTATACAAGTGATGTTTGTGAAAAAATATATACTAAATATATTTATGTATCACGTTTTATTTTGTGAAATCCCACCTCCGATATTTTATAAATAAGGTCGTGGCGAAATTCATAGTTTGAAAACAAGTCGACAAGTATCTCTAACACTTATAGTGAAAATAATTCTAAGTGTTAGGTTTTTAGAAAAATTTCGCCAAAGTTTCCTCTGTAACTGGAGGTGGCCACGCTTTCAAGCGTATCATTTTCTTTTATAAATCAAACCAACCATTTTTATTATTCAATCAAAACAATGTTCAAACCACAAACTAGTCAAAATATATATAAATCGCATAAATTTCATGAACTTGTGATTTATTCAAACTATGAAGTAAATCCCATTACTTTTAGTGGATCTTTATATAAAACTATCCGATTTTGTAAAAACCTCGTTTTTATGGAAGTTCCGTCTTTACAACTTCTCGTTATCTTTTTCAAAAATAGTTATTTTGTCGAAACTTTGTGTTACACAAGTGTTTACACACTTGTGTGTTCTAAAAACCATTCTTGTTAGTGTAAGATCCGTCTTTAGAAAAACATGATTTCTTGACACTCGGTCCTTTAAAAATACCACCTGTAGATCCGTAGATCTACTAGTTTTAATCACTATTTTACAAGCTAAAACACTTTTACACAAGTTCATGATTCGGGTGTGGTAGAGTTTCATCTTCTAACCCTTGTTATACTTAAACAAGCCTTATGTCATAATCCAAGATCATGACTAAACCGGGTTAAATGATGATCCGAGCTACCACAACATAGATCGGGTCCAAATAATCACACAAATCAAATACTACATGATTTACACAACATATGTGCTTTTAACCACCATTTTAGTGTTTTAAGTAGACTTTAAAGCGTTATCTTGTAAGATTTCGAGTTTTAACCGTTACACATCGTTTTAACCACTTCAAAATAGTTTGAGTAGGTGATTCAAGCAACTTACCACTAGCTCGAGGCTAGGGAAGAATCTAGGCGTAAATCGGGTGGATAAAAGCAAGATAAAGAGGTCCTTCGCCTTCCGTTTGCACCAAGACTCCTTATCCGTGATCCTTAACACTTGTATGAACTTGAAATGGCAAGATCAAAGCTCGACAATGGTTGTGTGTTCAAGGGGGTGTTCGGCCGTAGCTTCTATAGAGAGAGGGAGAGAGTTTTGTTGTGGTGTGTGTTAAGTGAATGATCATATGTGCTTATGTTAGATCTTATAGACAAATTATAATGTGTTTAACCAATGGATTTTGTGTCTAATTGATTTTAGACAAGTTAGATTATTATAATCTACAAAGTACAAGGGGTGTCCCCCTCATGGGGACGGTTTCTAAGGGGGGGGGGGGGTCTAGTTCGATTCTAACTAGTTAGTTAGGATAATAGTTAGGTTAAGTAAGTTAGTTAAGTGCTTAACCCGGTTAGTTGTGTGTCGTGTGTTATGACGGGTGTTAGGGTATTCAGGGACCCTAACTGGCTCTGAAAAAGACAAACAATGTTATTAACAATATTTTCATGTTCCGGGTATAGTCTGGTTGTTCGGTTGGATAGTAATCCGTTAATGTGCTTAAACAAGCTTTAATGTGTCGTTAATACTCTTTTTAGTGACACAACTCATTTCTGACACTTTGGAAAGTGTCAAGTAATATTTTTCTCATGTTTTGGCACTTTATTAGGTAGCTAAAAGCTGAATTATTATGTAAAGTGCTGAATTTTGTGCTTAGAGCACGTTTTAGGCACATCCAGTCATTGAAACTTATTCCTAGAGACACAGTTCTACAACCCTTGTATCCCTACACTCACCACTAGTGTAGCAAAATATTTCTGGCTCATACAGGCCTTAGAGGCAGTGTCTGCCTGATGCCGGCTATATCAGCATGTTCTATAGGTTATCCGTTATAGTGCTACTGTGCTTTTTGTGCATCATGTTTGTCACTAAGGTTCAACATGTAAATAGTGTAGTGACAGCAAGTAAAGTATGATGCAAATAAGTACATGTGTCAGAAATCAAGTAGCAGTTTACTCACAAGTTCAAGCAAGCACAGTAATTAAGCAGTAATTAATTATTAATTAGGTCGTACGGATACCTGGTTTAGTGAGGGTTGTCACATTCTCCCCCCGTTAGAAAAATTTCGTCCCGAAATTTTAAGTTCTGCTTGTTGATGCAGGGTTCTTAGGAAATAGGTGGGGGTACTTCTCTTTCATCCGGTCCTCACGCTCCCAGGTGTACTCAGGACCGTGTCTGGCATTCCAACGAACTTTGACGAGCTTGACACTGCTCCGGCGGGTCTTGTTTACTTTCCAATCCGTAACCTCGACCGGTTCTTCAACGAAATGGAGCGTGTCGTCAACATGAATCTCGTCGATGGGAATGGCAATGTTATCTTGAGTTGGACTTTTCTTCAGGTTGGATACATGAAATGTATCGAGAACACCATTCAGTTCAGCAGGTAAATCCAACTTGTATGCTACTAGTCCTATTCTTTCCAAAATTCTGAAAGGACCAATGTAGCGCGGATTTAACTTCCCACGCTTTCCGAAGCGTGCCAAACCCTTCCAGGGTGAAACTTTCAATAAAACCATTTCTCCCACTTGAAATTCCACGTGTTTTCGGTTTGGATCCGCATAGGCCTTCTGTCTGTGGCAAGCTGCTTCGATGTGTTTAAGAATCTGCGCAATCTTGTCTGTCGTCTCTTGGACGATTTCGGGACCAGCAAGCTGCCTATCACCTGCGTCAGCCCAGCATAGGGGTGATCGGCACTTGCGTCCGTAAAGGGCTTCGAATGGCGCGACACCAATACTGGTGTGGTAGCTGTTGTTGTATGAAAATTCGACCAAAGGCAAATGCTTATCCCAGCTACCGCCCAAATCCATAACACACGCTCTCAGCATGTCTTCCAAAGTCTGTATCATTCGCTCGCTTTGACCGTCAGTTTGCGGATGAAACGCAGTGCTCAGATTCAATTGTGAGCCAAAAGCTTCTTGGAAGGATTGCCATATCCTTGACACAAACATTCCGTCTCTATCAGAGATGATCGAGAGAGGCACTCCATGACGTGCAACGATCTCTCTCATGTAAATTTCGGCCAACTTGCTCGTATTATCCTTCTCTCTGATAGGTAAGAAGTGTGTTGACTTTGTTAATCGATCCACTATTACCCAAATAGTGTCATGGCCTCTCGGCGTTCTTGGCAACTTTGTAACAAAATCCATTGAGATTTGTTCCCATTTCCACTTGGGAATCTCAGGTTGTTGCAGAAGTCCTGAAGGCTTCTGGTATTCCGCTTTCACCTTAGCGCACGTTAGACATTTGCTCACATAAACAGCAACATCGCCTTTCATCCTAGGCCACCAATAATAATCTTTGAGATCTTGGTACATCTTATCCGCTCCAGGGTGGATAAAGTACCGCGACTTGTGAGCTTCATCGAAAATAACCTTCCTTAAACCTCCAAACAAAGGAACCCAATTCCTTTTCTCAAAACATAACGTTCCTTCCTCGTTTGGTACCAATAGCTTCTCCATCCCACGGAGATATTCTTCTTCAAGGTTTCCTTCCTTGAGAGCTTCTTTCTGCGCGGCACGAATGCGCAAGGAAAGATCGGTTCGGATAATCATTTCTAAAGCCCTAACCCTTATGGGCTTGATCCTCTCCTTTCGACTTAGGGCATCGGCGACCACATTCGCCTTCCCTGGATGATACTTTATCTCGCAGTCGTAATCGTTCAACAACTCAACCCAACGTCTCTGCCTCATATTCAGCTCCTTCTGGTTGAATATGTGCTGTAGGCTCTTGTGATCTGTAAAGATTGTACACTTTGTACCATAAAGGTAGTGTCTCCAGATCTTTAATGCAAATACCACTGCGCCAAGTTCCAAATCATGTGTGGTATAGTTTTTCTCGTGCACTTTCAGTTGACGCGATGCGTAAGCAATAACCTTTTGGCGTTGCATCAACACACAACCCAATCCTTGACGTGAGGCGTCACAGTATACCACAAAATCATCTGTACCTTCCGGTAGTGCTAAGATTGGCGCATTACAGAGCTTATCCTTCAATATCTGGAACGCTTCTTCCTGTTTGATTCCCCAATCAAACTTCTTATCTTTCTGCGTGAGGAGTGTCAAAGGTTGAGCGATTTTTGAAAAATCCTCAATGAACCTTCGATAGTAGCCAGCCAATCCCAAGAATTGTCGAATTTCGGTTGGCGTCTTTGGCGTTTCCCAATTCTTGATCGCTTCGATCTTGGTTGGATCCACATGGATTCCATCTCCATTCACCACATGTCCAAGAAATTGGACTTCACGTAGCCAAAACTCGCACTTAGAGAATTTGGCGTACAACTGTTCTTTCTTCAGCAGCTCCAAAATAGTTCTTAAATGCTGTTCGTGCTCAGCCTTTGTCCTTGAATAAATCAAGATGTCGTCGATGAACACAATCACGAACTTGTCCAAGTACGGCTTGCAAACTCTATTCATCAAATCCATAAAGACTGCAGGTGCGTTTGTCAAACCAAACGGCATAACAAGGAACTCGTAGTGTCCATAACGAGTTCTGAAGGCGGTCTTTGGGATACTCTCCTCTTGTATCCTTAACTGATGGTATCCAGATCGAAGATCGATCTTTGAATAAAAGCTTGAGCCTTGCAGTTGATCGAATAGATCATCGATTCTTGGCAGAGGATATCTATTCTTGATCGTCAGCTTGTTCAACTCCCGGTAGTCAATGCACATACGAAAACTACCGTCCTTCTTCTTGACAAACAGGACTGGAGCTCCCCAAGGCGAGAAGCTTGGTCGGATAAAACCCTTGTCTAACAACTCTTGAAGTTGTGTCGACAGTTCCTGCATCTCAGACGGAGCAAGTCTATACGGTGCCTTAGCCACAGGCGCGGCGCCTGGAACTAAGTCAATGTGAAACTCTACTTGCCTCTGAGGTGGCAGTCCAGGTAAGTCTTCTGGGAAGACTTCTGGTTATTCCCTCACGACAGGGATGTCTTCGATCTTCGGCTCAGCAGCCTTCTTGTCCACAATGTGCGCCAGGAAGGCAACACATCCCTTCTGCAAACACTTTCGCGCTTTCAGGCAGCTGATAATTCTTAACGGCGTATCACGCTTCTCACCGTGAACGACAATTGTTTCGCCATCTTCGGTTGTGATACGAACAACCTTTTCGTGACAAACTATCTCAGCCTTGTTTCCTGATAACCAATCCATTCCTACTACTACGTCAAAGCTTCCCAACTGGACTGGTAGTAGATCCAAAGAAAACTCACGCTCTCCTAATTCGATCACACAACCTCTGATAACTTCATTGGCTTCTACTAACTTCCCATTAGCCAATTCGATTGAGTAGGGAATATCTAACTTATTAGCGGCTAAACCAAGCATATTCTTAAACTCTAACGACACGAAGCTATAATCGGCACCAGTATCAAATAAAACGGATGCATAGCGTTGGTTTACATGGAACGTACCAGTAACGACATTGGGGTCCTGGCGCGCCTCCCTTGCTTCGATTTGGAACACTCTTCTACGGGCTTGGTTCAACTCTGGGCAATTCCTTTTAAAATGCCCAATATCACCACAGTTAAAGCATCCAAGTCTTTGCTCGTTTCCACCTCCATTTCCAGCTTGGTTGTTGTTTTGGTTCACATTACCAGCCTGATTCACAATGTTGCTTCGATTTCCATTACCTCCATTGTTTCCTTGTGGGCGATTCCCCATACCACCACGTTTATTATTTCTATTCCCAAATCCTCCTTGGCCTCCCCGGCCAGCACTAGCCCAACAAGAATCCTTCAAGTGACCAGTCTTTCCACAAGCTTCACATACTTTTGGCCCGCATCAGCCAGAGTGATGGCGTTGGCAAGAGTTACACTTGGGATGTGCACCCGTATATCCCTTACCTTTCCTCCTACCACCAGCTGTATCCTGAGCTGGCACGTTTTGCTCTCCTTTCTTAACAACCACACTGGCGCCCTGCTTGAAGTTCGAGAACTTCCGTTTGTTACCTCCTGATGACTCGACGTGAGTCTCTTTCTTCTTTTGCTCAACATCACCAAACTTGTTTAGGCGGATCGCCTCCTCAGTGAGAGCTACGCTCAAATCAATCGCCTCAGTAATGGTCGCAGGCTTGGATGAGGTTACCATGCTTATGATTTGAGGAGCTAATCCCCAAATGAAACGTTCAATCCTCTTGAACTCCGGAGTGACCATGTAGGGTACCACATGCGATAAGTCATGGAACCTTTGAACGTACTCTGCGATCTTTGGACCGTCCATTTTCAAATGCCAGAACTCGGTTTCCAATCTTTGGATTTCCGCGCGAGAGCAGTACTTCTTGCGCATGAGTTCCTTCAGTTCGGTCCGGGTTAGCGCGTAGGCAGCAGCTTCACCAAGTGTCTGTACTTGCAAATTCCACCAAGAGAGGGCTCCATCCAAGAATAGCCCTGAGATATAGGTGACTTGCTGGTCTGGTGCGCATTTGCTCATGCGAAGAACAGATTCAGTTTTATCGGCCCAACGAACAAAGGCGACAGCACCTCCTGTGCCATCAAAGTTGACCGGTTTGTAGTCTAGAAACTGCTTGTAGGTGCACCCTGTACATACGTTATAACATACGATCGGCATTAGCATCAATGCTAAAGATATCCAATTAGGTCATGGTATGTCTAAATGTCTTAGTATTACCATGAGGTGTGCCAGTGTTGCCAGAGTTGCTTCCACTAGTCCCTCCTTGAGAGGCGGCGTATTGTGCGATGGCAGCAGCGATAATTTGCTGGAGTTCCGCCTCATTGGTAGGCATGCGTGTCTCACGTCTCGGCGGCATCTTCTAAAAGAGGGGTTACGTTGGTCAGGCCATAGTAAAGATCCCATGTTATAATACATAAGTCAGGTCATAATATAGCGTATGTATATAACGATAGTAATAGTACATAACATCTCATGTTATAATCATATCAATCACACAACATCCCATGTTACAAACATCAATCACACAACATCCCATGTCATAGAACATAAATAATCAAATCAAGCATCAAATATGATGAGAATGCTGCGATTGCCATATAATGAGACCACATAGTAAGCGTACAAGTACATCACAGTGTCATACAACATCAGTTGACTAAGGGCTACATCACTGTAGTCCAAAAACTATATCAATTCAGTGTCAATATATCAAATACATGTCAACAAAAGTCAGAATCATAATGTAGTCTCCAAAAATGATGTGCAGTCAAAAGCATTCGCCGTCTTCTCACCAATGTCTACCTATACGGTACTGAAGAGCTCTACACGGATGGCGGTGGAGGAGGGGGAAAGTGAGTGTAAAACAAGAGGCGCAAGTGGAGCCAGTCCTCCTCCATGGCTCTCTGGGTACGCAAGAATGAAGCAACCTGCTGCTCAAGTGCCAAAAGGCGTGCAGCATAGTCTGGTGGTACAGGTCGAGAGGGCTGCAAAGGAGAGTGGGTCTGACCCTGGCACTGACACGGCGGCGTCTGAGCTCTCTCAAGCTCCTGAATGAGCTGTGTGTGTGCCTCGTGCTGGGTGACAAAAGACATCAAAACGTCCTCAATAGTATACCCCATATGGAAAGAATGGTAGGGGTCAGTCGGTGGCATAGCAGAAGATGATGTCCAAAGGAACGGCTCACTGGTGGGATCAAAAGGTGCCACATGAAATGGAGAAACAGGGGGAAAAGTAGCAGACGGTAGTATAGCAGGGATAGATACCGGTATGTGTCCAAAAGGGTGAGCCGAAGAACCTTCTCCAGGTCGTGCTGGAGGTGTAAACCGAGGAAATGGAAAAGAGGTATCAATGTGACGGGTATCAGTGATCTGAGGGGGAATAGGTGGGACCTCGTCATCAGCAGGAATCCACCCATACTGGGCGTACTCGTCTCGTGGGTCCACCTGTGCCTCAAAAAGTGCATGGTCGAACTGGGCTGGCATGGGATCATGGTGAGGTGCAACAAGAGGGTCAACTGGTGCATCAGCAAAAAGTGGGGGATCAACATGATCAGCAACAATAACATGATCGCCCTCCAACAACGGGGCATCTATAGGATGATCATCAATAGGTGGGTCAGCAAAGACAGGCTCAATAATAGGTGCGTCAGCATGAACTGGGTCATGCTCAAGTACTGGGTCAGGAGCAGGGTCTAGTGGCTGCTCGGGCTCATCAAAGGCCATCTCAAAATCAAACTCAGGGTCGATGGGATCAACCGGGTCAACTGGGTCGTCTGGATCCTCCATAGGCTGATCCATGGGTATAAACTCTATATCCTCATCCGGGTCGAATCCTGGGGGAAAGTCAGGATCGGAATCCTCCACATCATCGTGGTCGAAAGCAAAGCTAGGAATAGGGGCAATAGAGGATGCCTGGTCGGGATCTGATCCATGAGAAAAGTGCTGCGCACTCTGAGTGTGTGAAGGTGCGGAGGCCGCAGACTCGAAAGAGTCTGGGACCGGAGAGTGAGCAGGTGACTCCTCAGCGGGAGCATCTGCGATCATCAAAAGATCTCCAGCAGCAAGAAGGGCCTCGCCCTGAACCTCGTCCTCTAAGGGCTCGTCATCAAAAAGATCGACGTCATCGTCAGCGTCGGCGTCGATGAGTAAATCGTAAGCAGGATATGAAGCAAGCGGTATGGGAGCAGGGATCTCCACTAACGGTAGGTCCCTGGCCAAAGGGCCATCAGCGAGCTCATCAGCACCATCAGGTAAAGCGAAGGGCTGGAAATCATCCTCGTCCGTGCTCGTAACGTCGGATGTGTGAACCTCGCGCTCAGAAGACTCTAGGTCGTCCGATACTATAGGTCTAGGTCCTGTGGTGTCTGAATCACCAGTGCCAGAGGTGTCCATGGTGTCTGTAACATAAACACAAACATGCACAAACAGTCAATCATACAATCAGATAATCACATAAGTTACCAAGTAAGCATTCAAATAGTTCTCCTAGTCCCACTAGCCTCCCAGCCTCTCAGACTGCTCTTCCTAGTCCCACTAGCCAATTCTCCTAGTCCCACTAGCCAATTCTCCTAGTCCCACTAGCCAACTACCTCGATCTCCCAGACCGAGCCTCGGCCTCTCAGACCGAGCCTCAGCCTTTCTAGACTGAGCCTATAAATAATAAATAAAATGTGCTCGACATTTGTTTGTAAAAACGTTTTGGATCTGGACTTAAGTGGTATGTAGTAAAAATGTTTTCGTGAGAGCCCTAGTGATCATAGTCTAGACTCGAGAAAGAATCCTAGTTCGCTATGATCAGAGCTCTGATACCAAGCTGTCACACCCTGGCTTTGCAGAAGCGTGGTTATTTTGGTGTGACTTCTTAATACCATAGCTTAACCATAACAAAGCTATATGAAATAAAATCATGCAAGATCATCCATTGATTTAAGTTTTAAAACTGGAGTAACATCACATTGTCTTAGGGACTACAACACCATAACATAAAACATTGTTTGAAAGACATAAACATCGACATGAAATAAACACAGTTTAAGATTTGTGACTCGTCCAGGAAAAAGTCACATTTCCTAAACTGGGATGACCTCAGAACCCTTATGCAGCGGGAAAACATAACATACCGCGCCAGATCTTTAATTTCCTGAAATACATGTAAGTTGAAAAATCAACAATAATGTTGAGCGAGTTCATGTGTAAGTGAGTAAATAAACCTTGTATGTATAAAAATCCTGGTATGTAGCAAATAAGGAAAAAGAGATCACCAACGGTTTGCAAGGCCATTGATATGTGTGAAGTGCAAGTAGGAAGACTCAAACCTTGCGATTTTGCGTCGGGGCACAAAGTCACCCTGAGGTCCGTACTGTTGGACCTGGGGTTGGGCTCGCTACACCCAGATAAATCTACCGCTTACGTCCCTCGGTCCTATAATGAGGATTAATGGCCTCCAGTTCACGCCTACCCACTCACATGATCTAAGTAGTAAACCTCCTTACGCTAACCATACCATGTAAAAAGTACTCGTAATCATAGTAACATGTATTTCACCCCCGTAGTTTAGAAAACTGAAAACAGTTAAGAGAAAGGGGGACATGAACTCACCGTGGTGCGTCTCTACCAAGTATGCCTCCAAATCGATCAGCTGTATGACGACCTACACGTGCTAACTCTATTAGACGGATGGCCGTGCCTTAGCTTTATGGTTTAAGTTTTTGGGAAATAGTTAGGCAACTATTTCGTGTTTACATTCTGTATATACTTGGTAGTCATTTTCCTTCCCAAGGATGGGGGATTTAATACATGTGCGTTCGTATAATTCGGATTACACTATTAAGTCTCACTTAATATATTTTATTCCTAACTCCAAAATATAAATATTCTTCCCAAAATATTATATTTTAATACATGTGATTTTCCCAAAATAATACTTAGTAATATTATTTTTACTCTAAAAATAATATTTACGTAGTTCACAAAATAATCATAAACACTTATACAAGTGATGTTGTGAAAAATATATACTAAATATATTTATGTATCACGTTTTATTTTGTGAAATCCCACCTCCGATATTTTATAAATAAGGTCGTGGCGAAATTCATAGTTTGAAAACAAGTCGACAAGTATCTCTAACACTTATAGTGAAAATAATTCTAAGTGTTAGGTTTTTAGAAAAATTTCGCCAAAGTTTCCTCTGTAACTGGAGGTGGCCACGCTTTCAAGCGTATCATTTTCTTTTATAAATCAAACCAACCATTTTTATTATTCAATCAAAACAATGTTCAAACCACAAACTAGTCAAAATATATATATAAATCGCATAAATTTCATGAACTTGTGATTTATTCAAACTATGAAGTAAATCCCATTACTTTTAGTGGATCTTTATATAAAACTATCCGATTTTGTAAAAAACCTCGTTTTTATGGAAGTTCCGTCTTTACAACTTCTCGTTATCTTTTTCAAAAATAGTTATTTTGTCGAAACTTTGTGTTACACAAGTGTTTACACACTTGTGTGTTCTAAAAACCATTCTTGTTAGTGTAAGATCCGTGTTTAGAAAAACATGATTTCTTGACACTCGGTCCTTTAAAAATACCACCTGTAGATCCGTAGATCTACTAGTTTTAATCACTATTTTACAAGCTAAAACACTTTTACACAAGTTCATGATTCGGGTGTGGTAGAGTTTCATCTTCTAACCCTTGTTATACTTAAACAAGCCTTATGTCATAATCCAAGATCATGACTAAACCGGGTTAAATGATGATCCGAGCTACCACAACATAGATCGGGTCCAAATAATCACACAAATCAAATACTACATGATTTACACAACATATGTGCTTTTAACCACCATTTTAGTGTTTTAAGTAGACTTTAAAGCGTTATCTTGTAAGATTTCGAGTTTTAACCGTTACACATCATTTTAACCACTTCAAAATAGTTTGAGTAGGTGATTCAAGCAACTTACCACTAGCTCGAGGCTAGGGAAGAATCTAGGCGTAAATCGGGTGGATAAAAGCAAGATAAAGAGGTCCTTCGCCTTCCGTTTCCACCAAGACTCCTTATCCGTGATCCTTAACACTTGTATGAACTTGAAATGGGAAGATCAAAGCTCGACAATGGTTGTGTGTTCAAGGGGGTGTTCGGCCGTAGCTTCTATAGAGAGAGGGAGAGAGTTTTGTTGTGGTGTGTGTTAAGTGAATGATCATATGTGCTTATGTTAGATCTTATAGACAAATTCTAATGTGTTTAACCAATGGATTTTGTGTCTAATTGATTTTAGACAAGTTAGATTATTATAATCTACAAAGTACAAGGGGTGTCCCCCTCATGGGGACGGTTGCTAAGGGGGGGGGGGGGGGTCTAGTTCGATTCTAACTAGTTAGTTAGGATAATAGTTAGGTTAAGTAAGTTAGTTAAGTGCTTAACCCGGTTAGTTGTGTGTCGTGTGTTATGACGGGTGTTAGGGTATTCAGGGACCCTAACAGGCTCAGAAAAAGACAAACAATGTTATTAACAATATTTTCATGTTCCGGGTATAGTCCGGTTGTTCGGTTGGATAGTAATCCGTTAATGTGCTTAAACAAGCTTTAATGTGTCGTTAATACCCTTTTTAGTGACACAACTCATTTCTGACACTTTGGAAAGTGTCAAGTAATATTTTTCTCATGTTTTGGCACTTTATTAGGTAGCTAAAAGCTGAATTATTATGTAAAGTGCTGAATTTTGTGCTTAGAGCACGTTTTAGGCACATCCAGTCATTGAAACTTATTCCTAGAGACGCAGTTCTACAACCCTTGTATCCCTACACTCACCACTAGTGTAGCAAAATATTTCTGGCTCATACAGGCCTTAGAGGCAGTGTCTGCCTGATGCCGGCTATATCAGCATGTTCTATAGGTTATCCGTTATAGTGCTACTGTGCTTTTTGTGCATCATGTTTGTCACTAAGGTTCAGCATGTAAATAGTCTAGTGACAGCAAGTAAAGTATGATGAAAATAAGTACATGTGTCAGAAATCAAGTAGCAGTTTACTCACAAGTTCAAGCAAGCACAGTAATTAAGCAGTAATTAATTATTAATTAGGTCGTACGGATACCTGGTTTAGTGAGGGTTGTCACAAAAAGAGGGGTCTATGTACTCACTTGAGATTACTCAGTAGTCCTGGAGTGACAACCAAACAATGATAGAGATCACGGAATCAAACGGCACCTAATATAGGTAACTATGTTAATAAACGGACCTAAATCGGAGGATCGGATAGAATGAGGGTTCGTAAACCAAACGAGTGTAGAGACTCGTATCATTTGGTTTAACAAAGCCTACATACTAAATGAAACCTAGCCTAAGTGCTTACGACCCTTTACGACCCGTTTAGGTAGCTTATGCTACTTTAAAGCGTCGTTCGCGTGAAACGCGTTCGGACCGTCTAACTAGTCCTATGACAAGTGTTATATGCCTAAACATGTTACATAATCAGTTATGTGACAAGGTTACATATGCTTAATTACCAATTACACATGAAAAGGGTATTTTGGTAATTTACCTAAGGCATATAAACTACCTATCATACAACTACTTAAACGATGTGACCATAGGGTATAACCTCGGAAGGTTATTCCCTACCTACTATGGTCACCTAATGTATTTGGTCGGATCCTAATGATTGACCAAATTGGTCGGGTTCGAAGGTATAAGCGATTTATCAGATCGCTTACTCTTACGACCCTAGACAACGTGGTAATCAGTAGGCATAGTCCCAAGGGAATATAACCATCGTGATTACAATCACGTTGCGAAGTTCAACCGAACTTCGCATTGACCATAAACTGGTCAACGCAGAAAGTCAAATAAAGTTTGACTTTTGGACTCGAAAAGCAATAAAAGAAAGAAAAGAACGAAAGAATACTTACGAAGGGTCCCCGAATGCTAATCTCGATCCAAGTAACTCAGGTATGAAACAATGGTTTCAACTTAGAGCTTCTAAGATCAAAATTCTTGTGGGTTTTGCAATGGCATGGGGGGTATTTATAGTGTTCGGTTAGCTGTTAAGATCGTTCCTCGTTAACCGTGCTTTGATCTCAACCATACACATCAAGATAGTGGTTTTTGAAAACCATTTGAGCCCATAGATTGTCCCAAAACCATGTGCAACAAGTGGATAGGACCAGGTTCAAAGTTTCTGTCCAGGTTAGGCAGTCGCGTAGCGCGACGGTAAAGGCCCTATGCAGTCGCGCTACGCCACCATGCACCAGTTTCAGAATGTTTCAAAAATGACAGTTTTGGTCCCTGCACGTGTTTAAGGCCTTTTTCGATGCGTTTGAACCCCGTTAACCTCATTTCAAGGCTCTAAAATGAAGTTAAAGTATAGGGAACTCATAACATGCTCAAAAATATGCCGGATGTTGGTACGTTTGGTCGTACGAACACGATGTTCGCTTAATTACGACGGAATGCGCACAAACGCGAAAAACGATCCAAATGACTCGACGAATGGATTTTTCTCAAGCCAAACACTAAAATAAAATATTTTAGTGCTTACATAAAGTTTTGGATGTCCGGAGGTATTCAGAACGTAAGTTATGCGCGAAAATGCAAATTTGTGCACTTTTTGACGCTTTTTGTCCCTGAATGACCCAAAAGTTTATTTTAGCACACTGAACCCCTCAAAGCCTATTTCTAAGCTATGTAAAGGATATTTATGGTATGTTTAACTTATGGTCATGTTCCGGGATGTCTGTTTCAGTACGAATCATCATACTTTCGCAGTTTGTCAAGTTTAGTCCCTGTAAGCGAATTAACTTGTTTTTGCCATACCAAAGCCTTCAAAACTTATTTCTAAGTTATGTAAAGGTTATTTAAGGTATGTTAAGTATATATTGATGTTACGGAGTATTTGTCGCGATAAACTGAGTACGTTTACGCACCAGTTTGCGTATAACTCTCTAGAAAGCGATATAGAGTTTGAAATTGAATAAAAGTCAAAACATGAAAAATGTAAAACACAACCAAACAAACATTGGGATCAAATAACATTTTTTTATTGATAACAGAACTGTTCACAATGATTACAAGCATAGATTTTACAACTGATCTTCCAAACACCCCATAGGGACATGGATCAGATGGTCATCCGATCGGATTGCCATTCGATTGAAAAGCAGTTATCCTCCAATAAGCCTTCAAGATAGTGATATGGATCGGATGGCTATCCGATCGGAAATGTTCTAACAGCTCAAGAACACTCCAAATCACGTTTTTTCGTTCTAGAATTTTTATTTGTGTGAATTTCATGATGAAACTTCACAGGATTGTGTGCGAATCAATTCCGAACAAAATGATGTCTTCAATTCCAAAATCCATCTGTGAATTGACCTTTATTTTGATGATTTTCTCTGTTTAACGTCAAAACTCCCGTTTAACACAAAATTGATGAGCTTTGGGTGATTTAACCGACTGTTAGATCGATTAAGTCGGTACCGTATCTATGATACCACTGCTGATCCGAGGATCCGGCGAGTTTGACGGAGCTTCGGTCCTGAAACTACGTGTTCGGTGTGTTTATTACGAGTAAGAAAGGAGTAGAAGATAGACACGACACCGATCAGCCAATTTCAATCTGGTCTCTATTGATTATTCAATGTTTACAGCACCACGAGACCAGTTGGACAGCATGTTCCCTCTGGGAACCAAAAGCTTGTCCAAAAGGGAACCCCATGCCCCTATTTATAGAAAACAACATATGGGTCCATCCGATCGGATTGACCTTTGACATTTACAAAACCTGTCCAACTTTCTCTATTCTATACAAAGTTGTGCGAGTTTACCTTTCTAACCAAAACGAACCACGCCCTTCCAAGGGGATACCTTGAGAAGTAAAAATTCACCTATCTCGAATTCTAAAGGCTTGCGACGCTTGTCAACGTAACTCTTTTGTCGACTTCTAGCTTTTAGCAACTTGTCTCGAACCTGTAGAATCTTGTATGTTGTCTCTTGTATAAGCACGGGACCAGTGAATTGAGATTCCCCAACCTCGTGCCACATAATAGGCGAACAGCACTTACGACCATACAATGCCTCGAAGGGTGCCATT
>JARYGA010026659.1:0-69669 GCA_030545235.1 Helianthus tuberosus | reverse complement strand
ACATGTAATTATATTCTTACATGGTCTAAAATATACCCTAAACCTTGTTACTGTGTCACTAGTGACTTGACTACCATATTTTTACTTAAAATCAACAGAATGAGAACAAAGAATGTACATCTGTTCTCTCAGATTCTATTGCTTTTTGTTTAGTTTAAGCCAACTGCAAGAGCATGCTTAAGATTCTGAACCAGTAAACAATTGCATAATCCTCTTGTAATCATAACATGTTCTTTGCAAATAGGTCAAAAGCAAAGTAACAATCATATTCTCTATAAAATTTGTGGAAACATAAGAAACAGGGTATGAAAATATTATCTGTATTAATTTGTATGTAAACTTAGTTGACCTTCAAGCTCCAAGTTTCGTTGTGTTCAACTTTCTTATCGAAATGCTTTTGTTCCAAATATCTCCTCCTAGTGTCTAATTTAGTATTTAATAATATCCATAGTCATACGTTCATTGTTGTATTTAGTGTGTTGTATACGTTACAGTTCTCAAGTTTCTACTGATTTTATATTCATTTATTCACCTGGTGTTTTGCAGAAAAGCTGGACTACCTGTTGGATACAAGGGATGTCAATTTCATAGGATAATCAAGGATTTTATGATACAAGCTGGTGATTTTCTAAAGGTTTATTTCTTTTCATTCGCCATTACTTTCATTTTGTTAATCAAGTGTCACTATAGTGCTATTGAAATCTCCGAAGTTAAATGGCAATTGGGTACTTAGTAGCTCAACTAAGGTGCGAATCATCACACAATTTTCTTAATTGATGTTTCAAATTTAATATTCATGTACCCTTTAGAGGAAGAAACATAATGATACTAACTAAATTAGAAAATGAAACTGCTTATAGTTGTGTTATACTTGTTTTTGTATTCTTATGTTACAACTTATAACAACTCCATATACTAATATGACCTTAAAGCGATGGTATACACAGTGTTATAGATCAATCATTCTACTGTAGTGACATGCACATGGTCTTAACTTTCAAAGGCTTTAACATAATTTACTTCATTCCAACACATCTTGAAGGATAAGTTTATTTTCTAAGCATAACTTTCAAGTGATTGTATGAATTTGTCCCGTAAACCAAAAGTTGTGGCCTGTGGGTTCAAACTTTATGAGAGGCGCGTGTATTACTTATTTGTCGTACAAAAGTAGCATTAGTATGGATTGTAAATTCACATGAATGAAGGACAACTTACCATTGACATGAGTTCAGTTTCAACTACTGCAATTACTTGAATTCAATGCATGCATATTGTAGCCTAAAACTTTCACAATTGACATTGCTGAGTTACTTTTACGTAGGCCGCGGTACATTCATGAAAATGAAGAATATACTGAGGCTCACATTTTTTTTTGTCAGGGAGATGGCAGTGGATGCGTATCCATATATGGAAGTAAGTTCGAGGATGAAAATTTCATTGCTAAGCATACTGGACCCGGTCTTTTGTCAATGGTATGCATCTTAGAACTTTCTCATGCTCATTTTTCTAGTTATTTTACAGATGCTCCTCTCTCAGTCTCTCTTGTTCTGTATCTGATTGATCATCTTTTTTCTTTTATCCACGTTAGTCATACATGTGTAGAGTATGGTACTATGGTTTGCGCTCTCATGTTTTCTTTCATTTCCTTGTAGTAAACTTGAGTGATTGAGTCACATATAGTAAAATTGAGATGCCTGTTGCCTGTAGGAATTCATTACCTGAGCTATAAATAAATCTCGTAAAATCATATGATCCACAGTTTTGTGGTTACTTCAGTTTTCTTTTTCTTGTGTTTTTTCTAGCACTGCCTGTCTGTGCAGGATGTAAGAGTTTCCAAACATATGACTGACGTGTTTTTCTGAAGTCAATTTAATCAACATAATAGTAAAGGAGTAAAGAATGTCCATATAAAATTTATATATACCTTGGCAAGTGGAAAAAATAATTATGGTGTTACGTGGAGTTATAAATGCAAGACTAAGAAACAAAGGCTCCTTTTATTTGATGTTCTGCGGCTAAATACTTACTGGTAGAGGTTGCAATGGGCAGGTTGAGGGTTGGGTAACGGGTCAAAATGGGTCGGTTGTGAGTTGACCCATCGACGTCTCTATGTTTCTTCTTTGAATATTATAAGCAAGTTACATGTCGAAGTTTACTTAAAACTATATTAGATACATTTCGCGTTATACTAAGAAGAAAGCATATTATATAGAGATTTGGAAGGTGAATTGGAAAGCATTTCAGATACATGTCAGGTCTTCAGGCCATTTGACAGGCTAAGTTCTTAAACCAGCCTGATCTGTTAAATATAAAATATGTCCCAAGTCAATTCTTTTCCATGTAAATGGGTCAAAATTATTACCTCTGCTTATTGGTCACCGGTCATCATTTGATAGAACAATTATCCCCCCCAACCTTCGACATGTACTTGCACAAAACTTCACTTTTGTTGACGTGGTTTTTTTTTCGTCATTGACTTTTGACTTTTCAAAGTATAGACGGTCTTCCTTCCACCCTATTTGTTTTTTCGAATGGCCAAGTTTTCTACTAGTAGGAGTATCCGACATTGCTTCTTGTAGTTCAACTTCTAAACTGTAGCTGGTAGAGTGCTTATAGCGAATCCTGGTTCTGCTGACATAGTTCTAATGAGAAAGTTGTAACATTTAGTAAGATATTTCTTCATGTAACTATGACAAGTTATTGTATGTTTGTTATTAAATTTACATGCTAATCCTTGTGGAATAATATTAACAATAGTGTTCAAGTATTCCTCATTTATATCGTTTTAATCTTTGGCAGGCTAACAGCGGACCAAATACAAACGGGTGTCAGGTACTTCAGCTTTTGTTATTTGTTACCAACACAATTTGCTGTCTTATTTCTTATAATACAATAACATGTTTTGTTCTTCGTCTCAGTTTTTTATTACTTGTGCCAAGTGTGATTGGCTCGACAACAAGCACGTGGTATTCGGGGTATGTTCTTTTTCCTAGTATCCTTAATAATATCAATTCTTTTAAAAAAGTGAATATTTTGGAATTGTGATGTACTAATATTGCTGGTTATTGATGCAGAGAGTTCTTGGTGATGGTCTTTTGGTGATGAGGAAGATCGAGAATGTGGCCACTGGACCGAACAACCGTCCTAAATTGCCCTGCATTATCGCTGAATGCGGGGAGATGTGATCATGAACGCACACGTTTTCGCATCTATATGAATGATAAGAAGATTTAACAATATCTGTCAGGTTGATGTAATGTGCAATTCATGATTCGCAAAGCCAAAGAAAACATAAACGTAGTTATGTAACATGCTTAGGAGCCTTGTGAGCGTTGTATCCTTTTGGGGTACTTTGTTCGTATCTTGGTTTGAGCTATTGACTTCCGGTAATTCGCATATCTAAACATCGTCGGGTTGAACCTAGGGATCGGGACGGGATGCTAACTGCTAACATCCCCCTTTGATGTATCTTAAACTTAAGTCGTGATTGCTGATAAATTGGTGTGATTCATCATTTTTACTCTAAAATATTCATTTTTTTTAACAGTGAAATGATCAAAATCTACTAACTAATCCATTGCATAACCTTTGAAAATGATGTAAAGATTTAACCACTGGATGTATTTAAGATTGGAAGACTTTAGACTTTCTGTTCAAAGTCTATAAGTACTGCACGGGATAGGCTATATTTAAAGGTATTATTCTATACTATCTTAAAAGACAGGATCTCTCACCAGCTTTGCCTCTCTTCATACTTTCACGATGTTGCAATTTTAGCCCTTTGACTTTGGTTTTTTTAAAGTTTCATAAAATGACAAATTTAGTTCCTAAACTACTACTTCATTTTCCAAATAGTTTGCTTTTGACATCCTAACTTTGTGGTAGTTTCCTTTTCAGCCTCAACTTTGTTATAGTTTTCTTTTTACCCCAAAACTTTACCAAATTTGATCTTTACCCTTTCTTAGTCCTTAAGTTTAGAAAATGCAATTTTTAACCACTTAACTTTTTATGAACTTTGTAAATGCCACTTTGACCCCCTCGAGAGTTTTTGGTTTGACGATATAAATTCAAATTAGTTGGATCACGTATAATACGTTATGATTGTACGATATAAATTCGATTTATGTTTTGATCCAATCGCAATGCAACTATAGGGTACATTGAGTTCAATCGGATACGTTAAAACGTGTGTTTTCATATGGTTAACACATCACATAATGCTTGGACTAAACCGTTCGATATTGGCGAAGTACCCGCGTCGCAACGCGCAATACTAGGAGCATTAACATCTCATTTCTTATATCAACCAATATATTATTATTGTTACTTAAATCAATACTAGGAGCATTAACATCTCATTTCTTATATAAACCAATATATTCATTAGATTGAGATGGTGATGGGTGTATTGAGGTTTTTATAAGATTAATAAAATCTAGAGATTGTTTTAACAAGTATAAGGTAACTCTAATTCTATACCATTATTTACCATGAGACTTGAACCTTTGACCTTTTGGAGAGGCATCATTTTACACATCTGGATAGTGGATACCGCTATGTTAAAGGCCTTTTAGTAGCAAAATAAAGAAATAAATATGAGTTTTAGCTAAGTTATAGAAATAAAACTCATCATGAATACTTAAGTAGTTCGTTGGAACTAACTTTAAGATATCATCTGTATTTTTTCACACAATAAGATCTATAACCGTAAAGATATAAAAATTATAATCAAAATCAACTTTATCATACCCACAAGACTAATAATTAATCCCCTCACTTGTGTCTTAGTGGTAAGAGACTTGGGTTTTCCAATGGTGACTCAAGTTCAATTCCCACTTGTGTCATATTGGGGTGGATATTGGGCAATGATGGTGGCAAACCCATCGAGGGGGGTTCAATCCTGAGCCGCACCCCGGTTTTCATCCGGCTGTTACTTCAGCGAGGCATCTCGTGTGGAGGCAGTACGGTTTTCGAGGGAATGCCGTAACCAAGTCTGACCAACCTAGCGCGGGCCCAGTTAAGACAACGTAGTCTGGACAGATCTTGGCTAGGGCCGCCGTTTAGGCGGTGTGACATTGGGTCACTCAGAAAGAAAGTCACAGTAAAAAAAAAAGACTAATAATTATGATACGGCTACAAATATCTTTTACAACATCGAAACTATGACCAAAACACAATTGCATACATCCTAAACATATGTACTTGTTGACCTAGAAAAGGGTTATAACATTGCAAAACAACAAAATTACAAGGGCAATTTATGTAAATACACAAAACATTAAAATAAGTGTATGTGAATAGAATAGAGATTAGGGGGTAGGGGCGCTCCACTAGTGATGGAGTTCCATCACTCACAACATCCAATCAAGTTCCTTCACGTCATCGAGCTTTATTCCATCACTAGTGATGAATTTTAGTGGAAATGTTCATCACACACCACACAAACATCTACCATTGAAAAACAATCGAGCACCACAAACATCTTCACGCGTGATAACATCCACCGGCGGTGGTGTTCCACGCCAATCAACGCGTGCTTGTTTGGCTATCACGGGGCGCTCCGTCCCCCCTAAAAACAGAAAAAACGAATATGAGATGTTTTTAAAAAATACACAACGTTTAAAGACAAATGTGTTTTGTAATTAAAGTATATAGATGGAGATAGAGACGGAATGTTCTAAGTGGGTGAGATCTCTAGTTCATAGTAAACAAATGCGTAAATTTAGGAATACAATTAAAGTTGAACAAGTTACTTGTTTTGAAATAAAGTATAAAGATGAAATACACACATAATTATCGTACAAAGCTTACGAAATAAAAGAGAAAAAAACAAGCTAACATTTTTGTAAATAACAATAAGTATTATCTAAATTAATCATATAATTACTTTGAATACAAAATGACCAAAAAAATTGTGATGTACTTGTTGTTGACCTAGAAGACAATTGCAAAACGAACACAACTACAAGGGTGGAGAAAAGTGCGCGGATAGTCCCTGTGGTATGTCCAGATTTCACCTTTAGTCCCTACATTTTCAAAATTACAGCTATAATCCCCAACTTTGGCAAATTCGTTCTCGGATAGTCCCTGACGTGGATAAGGGTTAATTTTCTCAGTTAAATTGGTGTGAAATGACTATAATGCCCTTAATAGAAATATAGAAATGATATTAATTATTTAACTTTAAAACAAAGTGGGGACCTTCTCCTTCATTCTCTCTTTCCCCTTTCGTCTGCAACAAATCATACATCATCCTCACCACAAAAAATTAACCATCACCCTTCTTCAACAAACTAGCATCGCCCTTCGCACGACATCACCGCCGTATCACCAACAACCCACCATCACCCTTCTTAAACCACCGTCAAATTCCACATCTTCTCCGATCAACCGACGATGGTTTCAAAATTCCACATCCAAACTGGCGACGGCTTCAAATTCTACATCTAAACCATTGCTCAAATTCGATCTAAACTGCCGCTCTCCATCGCTCAAATTGGATCTGTGTTGAGCTTGTGGTATAACAGGATGCCTAATTTAGGGCAATGAATTCTGTTGTTCTGTTTAAATTGTTAAATGATAAGCTTATTAGATATTTGCTAAGTGCTAACTACATGATTTAAATGAGTAGAATAATTCAATAAATCCCATTGATTTAGTGACAGTGATGTTTGTCAACCACTCGGTGAATAGCCTCTCACTTTAACTTGTGATTATGTAATAGATTTGTGTGAATTCATTGAGTTTGTATCTGTGTTGAAATGGTTTAATGGATAAGTATAGTTTGGTAGGATACGCTATCTAACTTAGGGGGATATGCGGTGGATGAAGGCGGAGTGATCGGTGATGGGTGGTTTAGAGATGAAGTGGGTGCGGCGGTGGTGGTTGTGGCGGAGGGTGGTTGTGGCAGTGGTGGAGATGAAGGTGGTGGTGGGTTAGAGAGAGGGGGAGGGTCTGAAGGTGGTGGTGAAATGTGGAGTCGTGGAGATGGTGGTGAAGTGTGGGGAAGATGAAGTGGTGGTGATTTGATTCTTGCAGAAAAAAAAAAAAAAAAAAACGAGAAAGAAGAAGAGAGAAAGGGGAGAGGGGTAGAGGTGGGGTAGGGGTAGGATAAAGGTGGCCCCACTTGATTTAAATATATTTTTTACCTATAAGTTAATAAAAAGGGCATTTTAGTAATTTAACACTCACTTAACTGAAAAAACTAACCTTCATCTGCGCCAGGGACTATCCGAGAACGAAAATTGAAAAGTTGGGGACTATAGAGGTAATTTTAGAAAGTTAGGGACTAAAGGTGAAAAAACGTCAAACCACAGGGACTATCCGGGCATTTAACTCTACAAGGGTGGTTATGTAAATATACAAACAAAACTAAAGATCAATTGGAAGCCAATCGGCCACACCTCATACTCCTAACCCCCTCCGCCCTAATTCGCTGTATCTCGCCGGAACAACAAATCGCCGGTCACAAACCACCGGAAAAAATGGCGTTTGCAATGAGAGTGAAGGTACCACCGAACTCCGCCACCTTACAAGAAGCCAGACACCGAACCTTCGATTTCTTCCGTGCCGCTTGCAGATCTATTCCCTCGATCATGGATATTTACAATCTATACGACGTCGTTACTCCTTCTCAGCTTCGTTCCACCATCGCCGCTGAAATCCGTAAGAACGCTCGTATTACTAACCCTAAGGTAGCGCTTTAACCCTATCTTGCTGTTTAAGTTCGTTTATGTTTTTGTTATATGGTTCAGATGATTAGATGATTCAGATCTAGGTTAATTAGTTGGTTAATTTGGGGATTTTGTGGTTTTTAGGGTTTTTGGTGAGTTAAGACTGTAAGAGTGATGCTTGTTGTTTGTATGACGGTTGTTACTTGATGTTGAGATTGATTAGTTGATTGAAATGAGTTTGAAATTGTGTGAGTGAGACGTTTGCTATTTGTTTGACAACTTCATAATGATGAGATTGAAATGAGGGGGAATTGTGATGGTTAAAGTAGATATTAGACCATTGTTGGAGTTACTGTTTAGATGATGTGCATTTGGTGTTTTTAATGGAGAGTTGTTATGTTTTGTAAGTTATATTGTGTTGTATGTTGAAAGAAGGTTATTTACCAATAGGCTGCAAGTACCAAAGGGCATTTAGCGTAGGAACACTCATATTATATTACTAACCCTAAGGTAGCATCTAACCTTATCTCATTGTTACTTTTGATTATGTTTTTGTTTTTGTTATACGTTTCAGACAATCTGATCAAGGTTAATGAGTTGGTAACTTTGGGGATTTTGTGGTTTTTAGGGGATTTAGAATGATGTTTGTTATCTGCTTAACGGCTCTTACTTGGTTTTGAGATTGATTTGGGGATTTAGTGGTTGTTAGGGTTTGTTGGGGATTTAGAGTGATGTTTGTTATTTGTTTTAACGGATTCTTCTAGATGTTGAGATCAATTGGTTAGTTTTCAATGATGAAATTGAAATGAATTTGAAACTGTAAGGGGAAATTGTTTTCAGTTAAACCAGATGTCCGCCTTCCCGGCAATTGGTGGTGTTATCGTTTGGATTTTTTGCATTTGGTTTTTATGATGGAGATTTATTAAGATTTATAAGTTATATTGTGTTGTCTGGAAAACAAACTTATCAAACAATAGGCTGAAAGCATCAAAGGGTGTTTAGCGTAATGGTATCTTGATGTGTTAGATGGTGCTCTCTTCTTTAGAGGTCGAGGGTTTGAGTCTCGCTGTGGACTGTGGAGTAGATTAGATGGGTGTGTGACTTGCTGTTCTAAAACAAAACAGTTGGCTGCAAGCTTGGTTTAAAAAAGCGCGCCTTAAGCGCGCTTAAGCGTAAAGCGCTCTTAGGCGCAAAGAGCTGCGCCTTGTGTGACATAGGCGAGTTCTGTACAACAAGCGCACAAAAAACGAGTTTTTTTTTTTTTTGGAAAAAAACCCACTGAGTCGCGCGCTTTGTACAAAAGGTGTTTTTGTGCTTTAAAGTGTTATACATGTAGCTAAAATGGTTGTACATTTAAGTGATTTATACATTAAATCATATCTAAACTATATTTATAACTATATTTTGGGTAAGGGATGCTAAAAACATATAGGATATATGAAAAAATTATATAAGCACCTTGCGTCTATCGTACAAAAGGCCCTCTGCTTCTGTGATTTGCGCTTTGATTTTAGACCTTGTTGCTTTTGTACGCTTCATGCTTTTTTAAACGAAGGCTGCAGTGTTTTTTAGACTTGTTAAATGATCTATTTGTAAATTCTTTGGAGCAACGATTAATTTAAAGAATACTGTGACGCCTTCATCACGCACAAAATCATAACATATTAAAAAAGATGGTATTTAGTGGTACAGAACAGATATTCTGCTTTTTTCATTATTGGTTTTCTGCTTTTATTGCTCTTCATCTTGTTTTTAAAGTGTTTTGTGAGCGTACAGAACAGATATGCTATCTACAAAAGATGGTGTTTAGTGGACCATGTTATTTCTCTTGATACAGTTAGCCTTTCCAGAGGATGGGTGGCAATGACCAATTGACAATCTGATAAATCATCTTTCACATCGCATGTTTGCGTATTGATTAGGCCGAACTTTCAAGGATAGGTGTTAAAACACGAGAAGCTGGTATTTGGTGGATTGTAGCTGCAATTTGGACATTAGGTTTATATGAACGTTTAGACACTAAATGATATAGGGATGACGTTTGTTGAGCTATGAAGGTGGACAATAATTTGAGATTATGCTACCAGTCATTTAAGTAATTTTTAGGGAGTAACATTATTTGGCTGTTTGAAATTATTAGACGATGAGTTTAGATAGTGTGATACTGCCTAAAACTTATAAATGGGTTGAAAATACCCCTACGCCTGTTACTTTTTAAGTATTTTGTGTCAAAATTCTGATTCTATTTTTAATAAAATCACATGTTTTTTTTACATGATGCCAAATTTGTATAACAGTTAGTTAATCATACATCTTTTTCTGTATTTATCATCTATCACCTTTCGCATGACCAGTGTGAGTATTAGCAACATTACACTGTAATTCTGTAACTAAAATTTAGGCCCGATGAAGCGGTTGTTGAGCATCTCATATTTACTTAAGTTGGTTGTGTATTGAACATCTTTCACTCTCAAGATTGTCTTTCTTTAGATGACAAATTCATTAACCCTTTATTGTATTTCATATATTTATATGTAATAGCATATCTTGATGCCTTTATATATCATTGCTTAGTGCTTACTATTGGCTATTCAATACTATATCTTGATATGAATATGCAATTTATGTCTGGTGACTTGTTATTCTATATTCCAAATCGTAGTTTATGTTCATTTCAATGAATATGGTTTAAATATTCGTTGCAGGTGATTGATATGCTGCTATTCAAGGGAATGGAAGAGCTTAGCAACATAACAGAGCATGCAAAGCAACGGCATCATATTATCGGGCAGTATGTGGTGGGTAATCACGGTCTTGTTCAAGATGTTGCCACTAAGGATGAGAACATCTCCAAGTTCCTCAAAAATTTCTACAAAACCAACTACTTTTGAATTGTTTTTTTGTGGTGGGTCTCGCCTTTCGTTTAGTCAATAAATATGTTATTGGACAGGGGTTATTGTATTGCCTGTATGAATAACATCCTTCTGCTGAATGTTGTTGGATATCAAAACATGTTCTTTCTTGTTTTCTGCACCAAAAGTCTGGAACTTGATGTTTGCAAAGATTGTTCAATATGATAAGTAGTTGATTCCTCACTTGGTCTTATGTTTCAAGAGTGTTTTGCATTCATTGTCATTAGGGGTGTGTCAAGCTGGAGCTCGTTTAAGCTTGTGTTCGACTTGGTTATTGCTAAAATACAAGTTAGATCTCATTATTGACTACCTTGATCATGCGCCAGACATTTGTTCACTAGAAACCAATGTCTCAAATTCCTGTGGAGCATGGGAGATCACAACATTAAATGAGTCTAATCCTCCCTATGCTCGCTTTTCCCAAGCTGTCTCGTCTGAATCTTTTCCAGTCTACTGTAGAGAGGAGCATTAATTGCTCTAGTGTGATCCATCGACGGAGGATTCGTTTTCTTTCTGACCAGTGTTTCTGATCTTTACAAAAAGCGGGAGGGAGAGAGAGAGAGATGTTGGCCAATTTGCCTGGGCTTTGACCATTCAAACAAGCCTTTTAGAGGAGCAGTCTGGGCTTGGGCCCAATTGCCGATTTCATGGCATTGGACTCGACAGAAGGCTCCTCATCAGTATTAGAAGCCCTTAGAAGTTAGAACTGAACTGAATAAACACATACATACATGCAAAGAAGAAAGTTTATAAAATAGCAAGCAAAAACAAACAAGATATTCAACATGGAAAGTTTCATAATTGATTCAACACAAACACAATATCAAGTCTTTAAAGATAACATTAACAACATAAGCTCGCTAAGTCCAAAGATAATAAGTTTAAGCAGGTAGACATAAAACTCTCCGCCAAGAAACACCTAAAGTGTAATGCAACTGTGTCCAATTTAGGTCGTGGTGAATAACATGCACAAAAGCGAGATGAATGCCAGGTTGCAACCAATATAGTAAAGACCTTTGAGAATCTTGTATTCTGAACGGTCATTGATCCAAGACAATATACTGAAAGTCATATAAGCGATGCCAGAACCAACAACAGCTAAAAGTGCAAAGGGATTTGCAATGTGAAGAGGAGTGTGTTTTCCTTGTTTAAGACCGAAGAAAACGAACCCCAACAGTGATAGAACCATGGTAAGCGCATACGGAGCCACATTAGAGCCATTTAACCTGGTTAGATAAAACAAAGATAGCTATAATAAAAAATAGAAACAACTCAAACCTTCAAAGGCACAGGTAAAACGTAATTGAGCTTACCTTGTAGTTTGTTGGCCATTTATTCCTAGAACGTTTGGATCATCGTCAGTGACTCCTCCTCCTTCCTCTTCATCTCTAATGGTTATGGATTGATCAAGCCAGTTTTCAAAAAAAAAAACAATAACGGTTGAAATATGTATATATTAATCGTTTCAATCTTGATATTGAATATATGTTAAAATGCAGCAATGAAGAGCATCATATAAAATCAAAAACAACCATGGCCAAGTTCATATAAGTAAAACTAGTTATATCATAAAAGATATAGATTTACTTATAACTGCATAACAATTGAACAAATGTTATAAATAGAGTAAGAGCTTAACCCGCAATGTTAGAAAATTACAATTTTCATCTATTGAGTTGTTCGTAATCCTTGATCCGGTGTTGAGTGCTAAAGCACTTCAAAGAAAATAATGAAAACAACTGGGGTTTAAAAACCTTGAAAACAAAACAAAAACACACACTCCTCTGCCATCTCCTACAACTTAAATTTGCAAATTCAAGCACACATTTGAATGTTGAATTGGAAGAAATGACTTAGGACAATCTGTAATAAAACTTCAATATCACATATTTTAAGCAGAATTGAGATTGCATAGTGAGTTAGTTAGTGACCTCAATTTACATTACACTAATCTATAAATATCAACAACGACATTGACTATAACAATCTGAACAGTTCAAGAATCATAAGAAATTTACTATAAGATTCTCATCATCGACATTGACTATAACAATATAAACAGTTCAAAAATAAAAAATAAAAAATATAAATACAAAAGATACCACTCATATTTTAAGGCAAGAATCCCAAAAACATAAACAGACTGACTGTAGATAAATATAGGAAAGAAGTTATTGTATGTATATTTTTCAAATATTTCCAACTAACTAAATTGTTTGAAATGGGAATATGATGTATAGGAATTTAAGAAACGCATAGAATTTGATAAAACACTTATACCCTGTGATGTGTTCATCCTGGTCGTTGGGATTTTCAGTGACATTGATAGGCAACTCAAGTTGGTTTTCAACATTCACAGATCCAAACCTACAAATAAAATATATACAAATCATCATCATCTAAGACCCCCTGTAGTGGGGCTCCATGTACCGCCCAAAGCCAAACATAGCGCCCGGATGGCGCCATGCACACCGCCACGCGGGGCGCTATTGCCCGGAAAAGTTGAATGGCGCGATAGACATAGCGGCGCGATGAATTGTTTTGTTTTCAAAATGACCGTTGAACGGTCAAATAATTTAAAAAAAAAAAAATTATTTTTTCATTTTCCAATCTATTAAATACCTCCACATCTCTCATTTTTTATACCATTCATCACATCTACTCCTTTCTTCTCTATATTTTTTTAAAAAAGTGTAGAAACTACTCCCACCATACTCTAAAAAAAAATGGGTTCCCCATCGGGAGATTCGTTCACCGATATTTACCGACGGTTTTTTTCACCCGAAGAAGACGCGGAGGAAGAAGAGGCGGTTACGAGTGCGTGTACTCTCGTGATACAAGCAATGGAGCACGTTCGGCCTACTCCTCCTCCACGCCCCATTTTGAAGCGCACCTTTATCTTGCGAGATCGTGAAGCCGCGAACGAGCGTTTGATGAAAAACTATTTTGATCCCACGCCGGTTCACGGACCCAATGTTTTTAGACGGAGGTTTCGGATGAGCCAAAGGTTATTTTTAAAAATTACTAATGATTTGGAAGATAAGTATGATTTCTTTAAGTAAAGAGTGGACGCGCGGGGATATTTAGGCTTCACTTCAATTCAAAAGGTCACTTCCGCTTTACGCATATTAGCCTACGGAAACACGTACGACATCAACGACGAGTACTTGAAGATGGGCGAGAAAACAACACGAGATTGCGTGGAACAATTTTGCTATGGTATTTTTTAAATCACTTTAATTTATTTACTTACTTTTATATATTGATTTTTTAGTAGCTTACTAGTAAAACTTTTATATATTAAATTATATTTTAGGTATATGGCAGTTATATGGAAAACGTTATTTGAGAAATTCCACTTGGAACGACCTTCAACAAATATATGAGGTGCATCTAGAAAAGCATGGAATACCCGGCATGATTGGTAGCTTGGATTGTCGTCAATGGCGTTGGTATAATTGTCCAACCGCATGGCGAGGTCAACATACACGGGGTGATCAAAAAGGGCCAACTTTGGTATTACAAGCTGTTGCGTCATACGACCTTTGGGTTTGGTCGGCCTTCTTTGGTGTAGCCGGGTGTTTTAACGATATTAATACGTTAGAGGCTTCACCATTAATAGAGAGCTACATTTCTGGAACTATACCAAAGGCCGGTTTTCATGCGAACGGGAACGACTACGAGCATGGCTACTATTTGGGCGATGGTATATACCCGGAGTATTCGATTATTGTTAAAACGTTTTCTGAAACGTTCGATGAGAAAAGAAAGTATTTTAAAAAATTACAAGAGTCTTCAAGAAAGGATATCGAGAGGTGTTTTGGGGTTCTACAGCAACGATGGCATTTTATCAGAAATCCTTGTCGCATGTGGCATAAGGATAAAATACGAATGACCATGTATGCTTGCATCATTTTGCATAATATGATCATTGAGGATGATGGAAAAGCGATATGCCAAAACTATATTCCGGAAGATTTAGTTGAAGGAACCCAAGCAACAATGGAAGAGAGACTCACAAATGCTCAACTATTGCGATCTAAGGAAATACATAACACGTTGAAGGCAGATTTGGTTGAGCATGCTTGGGCGATTCGCCCAATTCGATACAACAATGACGACGAAGAAGATTCCAAGGAAGAAGAGGTTGAGGAATTCGAAGACGGGAACTTTGAAGACGTAGGTTTGGATGCTGGAGAAAACGAAGAGGAAGAAGGAGAGAACGAAGACGAAGAAGATTAATCTTTGAAGTGTTGTTTTTTTTATTTTTTTAGTCCAACTTTTTTTTTTTTGAAACCGTTTTTTTTTTTTTTTTTTTAATCTTACTGTAATGTTTTTTTTTTAAGTGTAATGTTTTTTTTTTTTAGTGTAATGTTTTTTAATTTAATGAAATGAATTTTAATTTTATAAAGTTAGAAAATAATTATAAAAAATTAGAAATTAATAATTGAGTAATGATTAGGCGGGGGCTTTATGACTACGGGCTTAAAATGCATAACGCCCCATAACGCCCACCCGCACACGTGGCGCGCCACGTGTCGCATAACGCCCACAAAGGGGCGTTATGACTACACATGGCCTAAGGTGATGCGTAGTGGGGCGGTATGCCCGTTCATCGCGCCGCCAAAACGCCGGAAACACCAAAACGTGGGGCGCTATATTTGAAAAATGGGGGTGTGGCGCGATATATATAGCGGCGCCATGTGTGTTTGTTTGAATTTTTTTTTTTTTAATTTTCTGGGGTTAAAAGATTGGTGGGGTGTTGAAAAAGATTTGTGTGTATGGTAGGTTTTGTGTTGCAGGTATATCGAAGAAGAAGAAGGAAGTAGGAAAAATTTTAGGGTTTTATTTTTATGGGCTTTGGGCTGGGCTTAAAAGATTGAAAAAAAACATAACTTTTGAAGTGTTATTTTTTTATTTTTTTTAGTCCAACTTTTTTTTAGTGGAACCGTTTTTTTTTTTTTTATGTTACGGTAATGTTTTTTTTTTTAAGTGTAATGGTTTTTTTTTTAGTGTAATGTTTTTTTAATTTAATGAAATGAATTTTAATTTTATAAAGTTAGAAAATAATTATAAAAAATTAGAAATTAATAATTGAGTAATGATTAGACGGGGGCTTTATGACTACGGGCTTAAATGCATAACGCCCATAACGCCCACCCGCACACGTGGCGCGCCACGTGTCGCATAACGCCCACAAAGAGAGGTTATGACTACACATGGCCTAAGACAGAATCTGCATCACAAATTACAAAGCGTGATCCTCTGTTTAACGGGTACCCACTATATATATATTTTGACATCACCACTACATTATTTAAAAAAAGTTACATAAAATCCTAATAAATTAAAAAACAACTTAATAAATGCTAAAAAAATAAAAAAATAACTTAATAAATCCTAAAAATATAAAAAAAACCTCATAATAAATTCTAAAAAAAATTATAAAGTATGATAAATATTAAAGTGGGGAACCCAACGACATCATGCCTATACTCGATTTTGGCAATCTCCGCTCAAGCTTTAAACCGATCGTCGTGGCTTAAGTCGCCCCAAACCCAAGCCCACACCCCGCGGTCTTACAAGCCAAGAAAAGTGTGTCGATCAGTTAATTGAAAAAAAAAAGAAAGATTAAAAGTTGGTTACGACGATATCAGAGAGATGATACTATAGTGAATATAAATCTAATGATCAATGAGCTTACACTATAGTGTTGGGCCGATGGGTGTTTCGCCCTTCTACAGCTGAGTTGTTCGAAATCAGTAAGTTTGTGACTGCGTCTGGTTGATTCCTGTTGATGAGTGCGGAAAAACTTGATAAACAAAATCGGGTTAAAACAATTGAAAAAAATGTCTGTTCGGGTTCAGTTAAAACAAAGTGGTTACCTAAGAGTGGGGTGATGAGGCTCTTCTTCAACTGAACTGTTTGACATCTGCATGTTTACAGCTGTTTCTGGCTCATTACAGTTGACGGAAGCTAATGCTGTGACCTCCATACTATCAGTCGAAGAAGTTAAATGAAGAAGAAGGCGGAGGTGTTATTCTGAACCTGTGTGATTGTGAACCTTACTACGGTTGAAAATATGGTAAATGAGTTCTCCTTTTCCAGTCTTTGTTTTAGTTTTTTCAATCTTCTATATTTTTTTTTTTTGGGAACATATAAATAAAAACATGGAAAAGCTGTAGAATATTGGAATAAGAAAATGGAAGACTGGAAAACTAAAAATCGCCTCACCCGACACCCGCTGGCTGTTTTGTAGAATATTTCTTATTACACAAAATTATATAGAAAATCAAATACTTTTCAAAAGTAGAAAGTAATCTTCCCACCCGTAAATCTTAGCCTTTTCTGTGTTTACACAAATCCCAATATTTTATCATTTTTTTGACCAGCAAACAACCTTCATTTCCACAGCATATGTATTGTATCATTTTTTTTGCCCCGTCGGCGTTGCGGGGCGATGGCCGAATAATGAGTGAGTGTTAGTTAGTTCATTGACACGAAAAACAATTAAATCGAGTAAACCAATTAAAACAAAACACTTTTATAGTTTTGATAAAAAAAAACTAAAACAATGGCAATATTGTAATTTTTAACGGAGGGAAAGTTATATTTTTTGACTAGGGTAAAATCGTAATTTGCCAAAAGCTAAAGTAATGACAGTACTGTAAATTTGACCCAGGGGCAAAATTGTAAATTTTCACATGGGCAAATTCGTAATTTTGAACTTGGGGTAACAACATAATATAAATTTGAACTAAGGGCACATGCGTAATTTTAAGCTGGAGGCAAAAGCACAATTTTATTTTAAACCGAGGGCAAAATCGTAATTTTGATTTGGGGGCAAAAGCATAATTTTATTTTGAACTTGGTAAAAACTTAATTTTGAAATGAGGGCGAAATCACAAATTTTTAAACGGGGAAAAATCACATTTTTGAACAGAGGGCAAAATCGTAATTTTTACTATGGGCAAAAACAAAATTTTATTTTGAACTGGGGGCGAAAAGGTAATTCTGAGCTGAGGGCAAAACCACAATTTATTTTGAATGGAGGTAAAAATCGTAGTTTTGAGCTGGGGACAAAAGCGTAATTTTATTTTGAGCTGGGGACAAAAACGTAATTTTAAAGAGGGACAAAAACGTGATTTTAGAATGGATATAAAATAATAAACTGGTTGGTCCAATGGGAGAGTGCCAGGCGAAGTCGTAATTTTGAATTGAGGGCAAGATCGTAATTTTGAGATGGGGACAAAAAGCGTAATTTTATTTTGAGCTGGGGGCTAAAACGTAATTTTAAAATGGATATAAAACAATAAACGCGTTGGTCCAATGGGGGAGTGCCAGGCAGCTGCCTGGCACTATTCCCCCCACCATGGTAAATGTATATGTAGTATAATATAATATAACATTGTCCCAAGCATACTGGAGACACAACAAAACATCACCCAGATCTAGCCTACCAAAAAAAAAACTCAAATTACATTGCCAAAACAGTTAAAAGACACCCAATTCGCCCACTCTAAATCGTTACGCCTTGCCCGATTCTTCACCCATAGGTATGACAGCTTGCACTTCACCAAAAATCCCGTCAATGTTGACCCGTTTACCGGCAAAAATAACTTCATTACGAGCCTTCCAGATCATCCAGCATGTAGTTAACATCACCGCCCGAACCATTCTCTTTTTGTCTTCTGATGCATTCAGAGTGTTATGGATTTGCAGCAGATCCCTAACATTGAAAGCAAAAATTTGAGGGATGTTGCACCATGTAGAGACCTTCTGCCATAAAACCGCGGACACATAACAAGACGTGAAAAGATGATTGTAACACCTCGAAAATTCACGTCCTATAAGGTGTTGACACGTGTCATAAAGTTTGAACGTGTGAAAGAATGTTATAAAAGGACTAAAGTTGACAAACATGGAAAGTATGTGATTATACGGATTCTAAGTGTCAACAGTGAATAAATATACTTCATAATAACCCTACATGATGTTCATAACATTAAACGAATAAATCATGGATCGTACGAAGCTAAAAGTGAGATATTACAAACTACAGGGGTCAAATGTGTCAACATGTTAAAGATATACCTCTGAGTGATCTTTTGACAAACCCGAAGCTTTGTAAATATAAATTATGCTCACTAGAATGCACGATAAAAATTTCATAAAGTTTCGTTATCGTATGAGAAAGTTATGATCAAATTCGTGTGCGAGGGATTAAAGTGTTAACGTTGAAAGTTAAGGCTTTTCAGGTTAACCGGAAGTGTTCAGGGACTTGGCAAAGTGGGTATAAGTCCTAAAGCCATTGTGGGTAAATATAAGGGGGTCAAATTGCAAGAAATAACCCTAATTACCCCTTCGTGAAGCCAAAGGTCAACTTGGAAAACAAAGAAAATCAAAAATCTGATTTAGCCGGCCCAGGCGGCCCGCTTTGTTTTTGGTTAAATGGGACGCGGGCCGCGTCCGGCCCCCAGATACAGAATACGGGGACAGGCCCCTGTATACGCGGAGAAACGACTTTTAAACGCATTTGTAACATGGTGGGCGACCCCTAACTGTGCTAGAGCACTAGGGACATGTGTTGGATGGTTGTGGTTGATCATAGAGCTAGTTGTCAACATGTTGTGGTGTATAATTTACTATAAAAGTCACCCTTATGCAACAATCATCCTCACACCAAATTCTCTGCATTCTGATTGATTCTGGAGCTCAAGCTTGCTTCCAAGTGATCATATCTCGTGCTTAGGATTTCAGTAAGTGTTCTTGTCCTTCTCTAATTGAGTTTAGCTTAATATATTAGCTAAAAGTCAAACCGTCGTAATTACGGTTTGACTTCGAGATTAGTCAATAATGGCTCAGGCATATCTCGAATTAAAAGTAGTCATGAGTTGGTATTTATGTGGGTAATAAAACCTCAAAAGGGTTTCCCCTGATCACCACTCTAACCAGGTCAAAAGTCGGGTCAAACTTTTAAGTAAAAAGTCAACAGGATGCTTAAAATGTCATTTATGCATAATTAGCTATCTAGAACATATATAACCTGTTTGATCATTGTTATAACTTAGTAATAAGTGTAAGAACATGTCCGAACATGTTCAACCCGACTATTTCCTGTTTAGACCCGGTTCGGAACCGAAAGTCACATAGTTTGACTTTCACTTTGACTTTCAGTTCTGACCCGTTTGGGCATGTTTTAGAAATGCCTCAGAGCTTAAATTGGATTAGGTTACATGTTAGAATAACCCTCTGTGATTATACACCTTGGTTCATTAGTTATCCAATTAATATGCACGTTTCCGTTAATTGCTCATATGTTGACCATTATGCCCTTATTACCTTAAAACGTGATTTATGAAAATGTAAAAGTGTAGAAACCCTAAATACTGATATACAAACTTGTATGCAAAGTTTGACCTCAGTTTGACTTGTAGATTAAGAGTTATGCTCATTATCGCAAAATTAATGCTTTATGTTAATAAACCGGCGTAATTAGCGTATAGCCTAGTTAAGCCTACTTTTTGGTATCAAACTTAATACCCACTGATGTAATATATTATTTTGGGATTTTTAAATATTTTTAATTAATTTTAGGCTGAGCATAACTAGTAGTCGTAGGCTTAATCCGGTAATTATCGGTTTTGCCCTTACGGGCCATAAAATGAGTTTTTCATATCTAAACGACTCCAAACCTTTTGCTACTGATCACATATGATAAATAAATTATTTTAAGCCCTCTAGAAATATAAAAATATCAGATTTAAGTATCAAACCCGGAAATGGCCTTTAATCGCCTTATTTAGCGTTTTAACGCATAGTATGTATTAAAATTATATTAGACATACCCGGGTTGATACCTACTGATATATGAGGCAAATTATGATGTCTTAACAGTAAGCAAAGGTTGATAAACTCATACCTCAGTTTTGAGCTTTTCGGCTTATGTGAAATTACCAAAATACCCCTACGGGGCATAGTTTGGTTAAAAATGATAAATTTCACATATATGCTTTAGCCTACTGATATAACATATCAAATTGAGTATGTTTTCTGTTTACATCAGACCTGTAACTCAGTTAAACATCTAAACTCTTTTACAACCTTTAAAAATGACCAAACTACCCCTACGGGGCATAGTTTGTGTTTAATTTCATTGTGGGCATAATGAAAGACATCCTACTGATGTCACAACATATTTGAAGCATATTAACTTAGGAAACCTGTATATGGCTCTTACGGATACCCGTTACGCTTATTTCGCGTTCGGTTCGGTTTATGTAACAAGTTTACATAAATTAGCCGAAACGGGTCAAACCTTATCGGTTTAATCTCAAAATCCAGAATGTGCATGAAGGACCCATATTAAACAAGTCTCTGAACTTGTCGGGTCTAAATCACATTCTATCCGGTCTTCGCTTAATCGTGCGTACGAACCGTATCTTTGAAACTGGCCGGTCTAAGCTTAAGCTTAATAAAAGACCCGTTAGTATTCTAATAGGTTATATTAAACCTTCGTTCTAGATTAGGAGAACCAGTAAAAGCTACGTGCATTTTTCTTATTGTGATTTATACTTTGCATCAGGTAAATACTTTTAACTTATTTTCCCTATACGGGCTTGGGTTACGGTATATAGCATACCGCTTGATCGGGCATCAAATCTCCACGCTTAGTGGGTAGTTGAATAATTTGATCGGCTCGTTTAAACAGTCTTGTTTACTTTACAGCCTTTGGGGGGTTAATGACCATGTCCCGGATATCCTTGGCATCATCTTACGAGATTGGCCACGACCTGAGCACGGGGTGTAGGCGTACACCTGTCAGTGTATAACTCAATAACGTGGTGTGTCTGTTGATCTTTAACCCGGACTAGATCCGGGCTACTGAACGCATAAGTAACATGTAATTCGTTCACAAGATTATAATATTAAATAATTCTCCCAAGTTAAAAAGATTAAATATTGCCTCTGTGCATTTTAATCAAACTATAAAACATTTATGCCATGTGCATCCAAACCAATTTTTAAATCATTTTCCAAAATGAGTCAGTTGATTGTATTTACCAGTGTAAACTGACGTATTTTCCGTAGGCGTACACCTGTCAGTGTATAACTCAATAACGTGGTGTGTCTATTGATCTTTAACCCGGACTAGATCCGGGCTACTGAACGCATAAGTAACATGTAATTCGTTCACAAGATTATAATATTAAATAATTCTCCTAAGTTAAAAAGATTAAATATTGCCTCTGTACATTTTAATCAAACTATAAAACATTTATGCCATGTGCATCCAAACCAATTTTTAAATCATTTTCCAAAATGAGTCAGTTGATTGTATTTACCAGTGTAAACTGACGTATTTTCCCAAAAAGACTAAATGCAGATACTAAACGTAATTGGCTGGATTGTCTCCTTAGCATCAATAAAGAGTCTCGCAAACTTAAGATGCCTGAAGTCTGTTGAACTATTGTCCCCATTTTATTTACGGTCCTTCTGTGGATAAACTTTCGAATATTGTGACTTTTGATATTACAATAATAAATTCGGTTGTATTATATTTTCAATTGCTTCCGCTGTGCATATTAATATTGTGTTGTTTGACTATTATGTTGCCAACCATGACGTCACGATACTCCCCACCGGGCCCACCGGTGACACGTGGAAATCGGGGTGTGACAGGTTGGTATCAGAGCCAACATTGAGTGAATTAAACACTAACCTCTTGTGTTTAATCTCAGTGACACATTAGCACATTCCTTGATCTTCTAAGTCTAGACTTAACATAGGAAAATTCTCAATCCTAACCTGGAAAATTTTTTACTTCCAAATTTTTATTGGATACGTCGCCAAGCGAAGAAGCCGTAATAGGAGTTCTCCACACCCGGGGCCCTGAGATGCTGAGCTTCGTACCGCGGCTAGAATGAAACGAGCATCCAAGGAGAAAGCATTCAGAAATAAAATGAAGAAGAAACTCCTTTTACTGAAGATCGTTTCCTTAATAGTCCTTATAAGGACATAATTATCTTTCAGTCCCTACGAGGACAACATTATTCCTTTCAAGTCCCGCTTAGGGCAACTATATACTTTTAATTTTTTTTATATAGTGGAATGATTAAGTTTAAACTTTCATTCTAAACAAGAAATATTAAATAAATGGAAAATAACATTTCCTTTGGCAAGATCTACCATTATAATAAAATGGCAAAGTCTAAAAAAGGACAAGACCTAGCCACGTGTCATTTTAAGACCGGGGCAAGATGGTAGTTCCATAATTAGATTTAGATCCATATTAACACCTCAATTTAAAATTGTTCTGCGTTAATTATTAATTAAGAATCTTAAGTGTGAAACCTAGCCTATGGGTCAATAATAAGACCGGGCCAAGATGGTAAGACCTGTTAAAAAGATTCAAATCATTAATTAAGAATCTTAAGTATGAAACCTAGCCTTCGGATTAATTTTAAGACCGGGCCAAGATGGTAAGACCTGTTTAAAAGATTCAAATCTCTGTTAACATCTTAAAACATGTTAACACTCCTGGCAGACGTGACTCATTAAAAATCACACACGTCATGTTGAAATAGGATTCTTCAAAAGACTCCTAACCCATTTTAATGATCTCTGAATCCTGGGTTTACATCATTAATTAAGATGATCATATTTTAAACCATACGTGGTAACATAATGCCTACGGGCCCTGCTCATTTCCATATGAGCCAAAAGACAGTGGTAGCGATGACTCCCTGTCAGATAAAGGTAATGAACTAGGTTCAAACCTCAAATGCTCTGATTCTCTGAAATCCTAGCATATAATTTATAATTGTCCTTGTGACTAGGCCTATAGTGCCAATATGCTTTCATGCTTTGATTCTCTGAAATCATAGCTTAAAATTTATAAATGTCCTTGTGACTAGGCCTATTGTGCCAAGATACTGTCATGCTTTGATTCTCTGAAATCGTAAGCTTATAATTTATAAATGTCCATGTGACCAGGCCATTGGGTGCCACTGATAAAACTGTTAATGTTTTATAATTAGGATAAATTATAATAGAAATCCTAAACCTATATGATTAATAAATTAACCAAATATGGTCTTTGTTTACCATGGTTAATGAATTTCCCTAAATTCCGTAATAAACATCCCTTAGAAGGGAAGTACTTGTGGGCTATAGTTAATGTCCTCTAGACTAAAGACAGAGGTAGCCTACAACTCCCTGTCAGGAAAAAGGTAATGAACTTTGATTCAAACCTTAATGCCGTGATTCCCTGAAATCATGGCTTATAAATTTAACTCGTCTACGCGACTAGGCCATTTATGCTATTATTAACTTATAAATTAGAACTTATGATAAAAATCCTGAATAAAATAAATATCCTTCCTTCCCTGTCAGTATGCATTTGTAAAAAGGGAATCTTAAAGGTGAAACCTAGCCTACGCGGCCAGGATGGTGAAACCTACTCGAGGGATTCAAATACTTGTTAACACCTATGAACGTGTTAGCACTCTTGACAAATGTGATTCGAGAAAATCACAACAGTCATCCTTATATTGGATTCTTTCCATTCCCTTATCTAGCCTAGTGATTTAGGAATCATGGCTTATATCATTCTATAAGATGATCATATTATAAACATCCGTTAGTGATGAAGTGCCTACGGGCTAAACTTGTTGTCCGATAAGACAACGACAGTGGTGGTCTTTGACCTCCTGTCTAAAATGTTGGACTATGTCCAAACATAATAGTTTATATGATCAATGCGATCATGACTAATATCATCTAATACGATGATCACATTATTTAACATCCTTTAGTGATGCTTTGCCTACGGGCTATAATATATTGTCCATTTGGGACATTGACATTGTTATCTTTATGATTCCTTGTCTGAGGTGGTGAGCTATGCTCAAGCCAAATAGTCAATATGATTAATGCAATCATGACTTATATCACCTAATAGAATGAACCTATTATATACATCCGTTAATGATGTTTCGCCTAAGAGCCATGTTATATTGTCCATGTGTGACAAAGACATTGTGATATTTACGATTCCCTGTGCAAGGTAGTGAGCTCTGCTCAAGCCTAATAGTCTATATGATCAATGCGATCATGACAAAAATCATCAATACGATGATTAATTTTTTTTTTAACATCCTTAATGATGTTTTGCCTAAGAGCTATATTATATTGTCCAATTGAGACAAGGCAATTGTAATCTTTTGTGATTCTTTGCCCAAGAGGGTGAGCTATACTCAAATCCCATAGTCTATACTATCATTATGATCCTGACTAGTATCATCAGTATGATGATCACAATATTAACATCCCTCGTGATGAAATGCCTACGGGCTATACTTTATTTTAGTATCGGTAAGACAAAGATATTAGTGATCTTTATGATCCCGTGTTCAAAATGGTGTGATCAGACCCAAACCTAATAGTCAATATGATCGATGTGATCATGACTAATATCATTAAATACGATGGCTATATATAAACATCCATTAGTGATGTTGAATTGGCTTACCTTTCTGCCAAAGGAATCGTCTTTCAAAGACGATGACAGTTGTAGTCTATGACTCCCTGTCCAAAGGTGAAGAACCACGTTCAAACCTTGAAGCCCTAATCTAATAAGATTGCGGCTAATAAATTAAGGTCCTTGATGATAGACCATCGAGTCATGTTTTAAAGTCATTCATGACAAGCCTATGTGCTATAAATTGTCATTCGAGACAAGCTAACATATTAAAATGTTAACATTCCTGGAGACATGCCTTTGTGCCAGATTTGATAAATGTCCTTATGACAAGGCCGTTTGTGCCATATCTAAATGACAGTTACGACAAGGCCTTCGTGCCGTATAATCATTTATGTCCTTCGTGACTAGGCTTTATGCCATATCTTTCTACATCCATCGAGACAGGCTTCTATGCCATATGTGTATACATATAATAACGGTCTTGTAAGGCAAGCCTTTTGAGCTATTTATAATCGTCCTTGTGACAAAGACAGTTGTGACATTATGGTCCCCTGTCAAGCAGGTATTGGACTCGCTCCAAACCTTAAATGCCATTGATAGTCCTTTTGTGACCTAAGCAAAATGTAATAGATATACATTCAAAAAGCATTCATTAAGAATGTTCAGAATGGAATAGCCCATACGGATTATGAATGCCGTGGCTAATCTAAGTCAGGTCATCAGGATGATGACTAATAATTGTTAAATCTTGGTGATTAGTACCAAGTTTCGAGTATCGAAAACTCGGAGGAGGTAGACGACAGTCGCAATACTATTAATGCGACGAAAGTTAATAAAACTGCAAACGTAAACCTCAATATTGATGGAGTTAATCTCCAAGCTGTGGTTGACACAGCAGTTGGAGAGATCATGGGAAAAGGTCATGAGACAACCCAAGGGGCCGAATGCTTCTCGCTCTAAATCTCATTCGAAACCATGTTTAATTGCTCATGAGGAGAGCTATGTTCACGCTTCAAATATGAAGGATGAGCCAAAGAAGGAGGATAACTCCCAGAAATCTGAGGAAGAGAGCAAGTACAGGCTTAATAAAAAGCAACGAAAGTTCAGTAAGAAGCCTGTATACCTCAGAGACTGCTTCAGCATTATTAGATGGATGTTTTATATCCATTAAGAATCATTTTTGATGTCCTAGTTCCGTTAAATACAAGGACTCAATAAAGTGATAAAAATCAAGCCCATATTGTGGGTAATAAGAAGCAATTAATTCTCAAGACTCCTTATGAGACAACTCTTATAATTACAGGTATCTGTACGAGTAATTAATATTAAACATAAAAAAAAATGGTGGAATTGGCCGTCCCCGGAATCGAACCTGGGTCTAGGCCGCACCCTTTCGCGCGCCTAGCCAACTGAGCTAGGTGCCTAGTTTGTGAAACTTCCATTATTGATTAAATATAAACACTTGTACAATAAACTTCCTTATCATTTATCAATGATAATTTCTGCTAAGTGTCCTGTTTTTAATACAGGCAATAATAAATCTTCATGAACCATAAACTTAGCAAAATTTTTATTATCATCCACAAGGTATAACTACCAAGGAAACCATAGTAACCGATTCTTCTCGTATCGGCAAGAAAAACCTCCCGAAAAATCTAAGAGTACTCTTTCTTCGCATAGAGTACGACAACATATGTTATTTTAATTATTTTATCATTGTTTTTCTATCGCCTGTGAATGCCAAACTATGTTTGATAAAAGTGTCATATGAGGGTTGGCGTATCCTAGTGTGTCCCATAGATTATTTCCATGTCTGATCAGCATGGAGGTTTAATACATGGAACCCCTGAGATATCCCAATGGTCATATTGTACTAAAGTCGACTAGTAGTATTCAAAGAAGATATCCAAAAATGGAATTTTTTTTTCCAAGTAAATGTTCCCGATTAAGGAATTCGTGGACTTATAACATAAAGGTGTCACTTATTTGACACGAGTAATGATGGATGAACTGGAGCCTGAGGTATGGAAAATCTCTGTAGCCTCCTTGCAATCTTGATTATCTTCTCATAAGTCTTCCCTGCTTACCTCCGGGAAGGCAGGTAGAATTAAGATTGTATCCCGCTGTGGGCTGGAGTATTGTGAAAACTCCATATTGATTGTGGAATAATCGAAACCTTGATTAAGTAGGTTTTAAGACATAGGCTCATATAGCCTGACTCAATATTCTGAGGGTTTGATGTTGTTAAATAAGAAAGACGGTTCATATTGCTTATGCATACATGCCGCAACCCTAAATAGGCAACGATTAAGAATTGCCATCAGCTACCCAGGATCTAAGGGCAAACTATTGGTGGATAGGCTTGAAGAAGTCTGTGGCCACCTATGTAGCTAAATGCTTGACATGTGCGCAAGTCAAAGCCGAGCATCAGAAACCATCAGGTTTACTACAACAGCCTGAACTTCCTACGTGGAAGTGGGAAATGGTAACTATGGATTTTATTACCAAGTTACCCAAGACAAGGAAAGGAAATGATACAATATGGGTTATAGTTAATGGACTGACTAAGTCAGCTCATTTCTTACCCATCAAGGAGACCTATAGCTTCGACATGTTAGCCCAGTTATACGTGGATAAGATTGTAGCCTTACATGGCATACCTGTAGCTATTATCTCTGATAGAGATACTAGATACACGTCACACTTTTGGAAAAGCTTCCAACAATCTTTGGGCACACGTTTAAATTTTAGTACGACTTATCATCCTCAGACTGACGGTCAGAGTGAGCGTACTATTCAAACGTTGGAAGACATGCTACGTGCATGTGCGATCGATTTGGGTGGTAGTTGGGATAAGAACCTACCATTAATCGAATTCTCCTACAACAATAGCTACCACACCAGCATCAAGGCTGCGCCTTTTTGAGGCATTGTACGGTAGAAAGTGTAGAACGCCAGTTTGTTGGGCGGAAGTTGGAGATGTCCAGTTATCAGGACCAGAGATCGTGTTCGAAACAACGGACAAGATTGTCCAGATTCGTGACCGTCTCAAAGCTGCACGGGATAGGCAGAAGAGTTACGCTGATCCAAAGCGTAAGGATTTTCACTTCGAAGTAGGTGACAAAGTCCTACTTAAAGTATCACCCTGGAAGGGAGTGATGCGGATTGGTAAGAAAGGAAAGCTAATCTCGAGATACATAGGACCTTTCGAGGTTATCAAACGTGTCGGGTCAGTTGCCTATAAGTTAAACTTACCAGAAGAGCTCAGTGGAATTCACAATGTGTTCCACATCTGCAATCTGAAGAAGTGCTTCGCTGACGAATCACTGGTTATACCGTATACAGATGTGCATATAGATGAGAGCTTAAATTTTGTGGAAAAACCTATGTCGATTAAAGATCGACGGGTAAAGAAGCTTCGGAGAAAGCATATACCTATTGTTAAGGTCAAATGGGATGCCCGTAGAGGTCCCGAATTCACGTGGGAGGTTGAATCCACGATGAAAGAAAAGTACCCTTACTTATTTCAGTAAATCTTGGGTCGAGATTTATTTTAAGGGGGTGAGGATGTAACACCTCGAAAATTCACGTCCTATAATGTGTTGACACGTGTCATAAAGTTTGAACGTGTGAAAGAATGTTATAAAAGGACTAAAGTTGACAAACATGGAAAATATGTGATTATACGGATTCTAAGTGTCAACAGTGAATAAATATACTTCATAATAACCCTACATGATGTTCATAACATCAAACGAATAAATCATGGATCGTACGAAGCTAAAAGTGAGATATTACAAACTACAGGGGTCAAATGTGTCAACATGTTAAAGATATACCTCTGAGTGATCTTTTGACAAACCCGAAGCTTTGTAAATATAAATTATGCTCACTAGAATGCACGATAAAAATTTCATAAAGTTTCGTTATCGTATGAGAAAGTTATGATCAAATTCGTGTGCGAGGGATTAAAGTGTTAACGTTGAAAGTTAAGGCTTTTCGGGTTAACCGGAAGTGTTCAGGGACTTGGCAAAGTGGGTATAAGTCCTAAAGCCCTTGTGGGTAAATATAAGGGGGTCAAATTGCAAGAAATAACCCTAATTACCCCTTCGTGAAGCCAAAGGTCAACTTGGAAAACAAAGAAAATCAAAAATTTGATTTAGCCGGCCCAGGCGGCCCGCTTTGTTTTTGGTTAAATGGGACGCGGGCCGCGTCCGGCCCCCAGATACAGAATACGGGGACAGGCCCCTGTATACGCGGAGAAACGACTTTTAAACGCATTTGTAACATGGTGGGCGACCCCTAACTGTGCTAGAGCACTAGGGACATGTGTTGGATGGTTGTGGTTGATCATAGAGCTAGTTGTCAACATGTTGTGGTGTATAATTTACTATAAAAGGCACCCTTATGCAACAATCATCCTCACACCAAATTCTCTGCATTCTGATTGATTCTGGAGCTCAAGCTTGCTTCCAAGTGATCATATCTTGTGCTTAGGATTTCAGTAAGTGTTCTTGTCCTTCTCTAATTGAGTTTAGCTTAATATATTAGCTAAAAGTCAAACCGTCGTAATTACGGTTTGACTTCGAGATTAGTCAATAATGGCTCAGGCATATCTCGAATTAAAAGTAGTTATGAGTTGGTATTTATGTGGGTAATAAAACCTCGAAAGGGTTTCCCCTGATCACCACTCTAACCAGGTCAAAAGTCGGGTCAAACTTTTAAGTAAAAAGTCAATAGGATGCTTAAAATGTCATTTATGCATAATTAGCTATCTAGAACATATATAACCTGTTTGATCATTTTTATAACTTAGTAATAAGTGTAAGAACATGTCCGAACATGTTCAACCCGACTATTTCCTGTTTAGACCCGGTTCGGAACCGAAAGTCACATAGTTTGACTTTCACTTTGACTTTCAGTTCTGACCCGTTTGGGCATGTTTTAGAAATGCCTCAGAGCTTAAATTGGATTAGGTTACATGTTAGAATAACCCTCTATGATTATACACCTTGGTTCATTAGTTATCCAATTAATATGCACGTTTCCGTTAATTGCTCATATGTTGACCATTATGCCCTTATTACCTTAAAACGTGATTTATGAAAATGTAAAAGTGTAGAAACCCTAAATACTGATATACAAACTTGTATGCAAAGTTTGACCTCAGTTTGACTTGTAGATTAAGAGTTATGCTCATTATCGCAAAATTAATGCTTTATGTTAATAAACCGGCGTAACTAGCGTATAGCCTAGTTAAGCCTACTTTTTGGTATCAAAATTAATACCCACTGATGTAATATATTATTTTGGGATTTTTAAAGATTTTTAATTAATTTTAGGCTGAGCATAACTAGTAGTCGTAGGCTTAATCCGGTAATTATCGGTTTTGCCCTTACGGGCCATAAAATGAGTTTTTCATATCTAAACGACTCCAAACCTTTTGCTACTGATCACATATGATAAATAAATTATTTTAAGCCCTCTGGAAATATAAAAATATCAGATTTAAGTATCAAACCCGGAAATGGCCTTTAATCGCCTTATTTAGCGTTTTAACGCATAGTATGTATTAAAATTATATTAGACATACCCGGGTTGATACCTACTGATATATGAGGCAAATTATGATATCTTAACAGTAAGCAAAGGTTGATAAACTAATACCTCAGTTTTGAGCTTTTCGGCTTATGTGAAATTACCAAAATACCCCTACGGGGCATAGTTTGGTTAAAAATGATAAATTTCACATATATGCTTTAGCCTACTGATATAACATATCAAATTGAGTATGTTTGCTGTTTACATCAGACTGTAACTCAATTAAACATCTAAACTCTTTTACAACCTTTAAAAATGACCAAACTACCCCTACGGGGCATAGTTTGTGTTTAATTTCATTGCGGGCATAATGAAAGACATCCTACTGATGTCACAACATATTTGAAGCATATTAACTTAGGAAACCTGTATATGGCTCTTACGGATACCCGTTACGCTTATTTCGCGTTCGGTTCGGTTTATGTAACAACTTTACATAAATTAGCCGAAACGGGTCAAACCTTATCGGTTTAATCTCAAAATCCAGAATGTGCATGAAGGACCCATATTAAACAAGTCTCTGAACTTGTCGGGTCTAAATAACATTCTATCCGGTCTTCGCTTAATCGTGCGTACGAACCGTATCTTTGAAACTGGCCGGTCTAAGCTTAAGCTTAATAAAAGACCCGTTAGTATTCTAATAGGTTATATTAAACCTTCGTTCCAGATTAGGAGAACCAGTAAAAGCTACGTGCATTTTGCTTATTGTGATTTATACTTTGCATCAAGTAAATACTTTTAACTTATTTTCCCTATACGGGCTTGGGTTACGGTATATAGCATACCACTTGATCGGGCATCAAATCTCCATGCTTAGTGGGTAGTTGAATAATTTGATCGGCTCGTTTAAACAGTCTTGTTTACTTTACAGCCTTTGGGGGGTTAATGACCATGTCCCGGATATCCTTGGCATCATCTTACGAGATTGGCCACGACCTGAGCACGGGGTGTAGGCGTACACCTGTCAGTGTATAACTCAATAACGTGGTGTGTCTATTGATCTTTAACCCGGACTAGATCCGGGCTACTGAACGCATAAGTAACATGTAATTCGTTCACAAGATTATAATATTAAATAATTCTCCCAAGTTAAAAAGATTAAATATTGCCTCTGTGCATTTTAATCAAACTATAAAACATTTATGCCATGTGCATCCAAACCAATTTTTATATCATTTTCCAAAATGAGTCAGTTGATTGTATTTACCAGTGTAAACTGACGTATTTTCCCAAAAAGACTAAATGCAGGTACTAAACGTAATTGGCTGGATTGTCTCCTTAGCATCAATAAAGAGTCTCGCAAACTTAAGATGCCTGAAGTCTGTTGAACTATTGTCCCCATTTTATTTACGATCCTTCTGTGGATAAACTTCCGAATATTGTGACTTTTGATATTACAATAATAAATTCGGTTGTATTTTATTTTCAATTGCTTCTGCTGTGCATATTAATATTGTGTTGTTTGACTATTATGTTGCCAACCATGACGCCACGATACTCCCCACCGGGCCCACCGGTGACACGTGGAAATCGGGGTGTGACAATGATCGGCATCCTCGTCTTGGGATCCACATAATCTGCAGCAAACTGAGCCTCGATGAACATTTCTTTTATGAAGTCCCTTGAGCGTTGGAAGCCGGTCTTGCTCCGCGCGCCAACCGAAAACGCTGACTTTTTTCGGTAACCATTTGACCCATTCGAACGGGAAAAACGGGACCAGATTTTTTGTTAGCAAATCTCGGCATGACGCAACAGAAAAAAACCCATCAGAATTTAGGACCCATTCCCACTTATCTTGTGTATCCGAAAACGTTAAACCATTAACAACATCGCACAACCTTTGAAATTCAGCCTGCTCCACCTGAGAGTTTGGTTCACGTTTCCACTCCCACCCTCCTGCCCTATTTGAAATAGAGACTTGCTTGACATTTTCTAGAGCGAATAGCGCAGGGAAAATATCCTTGAGAGGAGCGTCTCCATACCATCTGTCTAACCAAAATCGTATTGCTTCGCCATTACGTACCACACCCTTTATTAAACAACAAGCATTCACATTCATATCCCATAAATCCTTCCCCAGCTTGCATATCCCATTCCAAATATCGGACATCCCCGACTTTACCGGGAGGAAAGACCACGAGTTTTCTTGGCTATGGATGGCTGAAATAACTTTATTCCACAGGGCATTTTTTTCTTGCTTATGCCGCCACCACCACTTCAAAAGTAAACTTATATTCATCACTTTAAGAGAACCCAACCCCAAACCGCCCTTTTCACATGGACCGATTACCCGCTCCCAACAAACCCAATTCATTTTTGCTTTGTCATCATCCCCTCCCCAAAAGAAGCGGCGTCTAAGTTCTTCAAGAGTGTCCAAAACGCCCTTTGGAGCTTTATAAAGTGAAAAGTAGTACAACGGCAAACTATCTAAGACCGATTTTAACATAACCACTCTCCCACCAAAAGATAGTGTCTTAGACTTCCATTTTGATAATTTCGCCTTGAAACAATCCACCACCCCTTTCCAGTATTTCAATTGATTCATGTTGGCATCCACTAGTAATCCTAAATACTTGAAAGGGAACGTGCCAACGTTGCAATTTATTAGACTAGCCACCCTTTCCACCGTCGATTCGGCAACTCCAATACCGAAAAGATTGGATTTTTTATAGTTGATTTTTAGGCCGGAAACCAAATGAAAACATCTCATAAGGCGAATAATATTGCGAATATTTTTTCACCCCACTCCCCCATGAAAACAACATCGTCCGCATACATCAAATGGGTCAAGGAAGGTCCGTTATTCGGTAAACGGATACCCCTCAACAAACCCAAACCTTTAGCTTTTTCGATAAAACCGGTCAAAGCCTCCATTGCAATAATAAAAATGAAGGGGGATAAAGGGTCACCTTGGCGCACTCCGCGGTAGCATTGAAACTCCAACGTCGGGGACCCGTTTATTAAGACCGAAGCTCTAGAAGATTCTAAAATACCCCGAATCCACATCCTCCAAGTAGGCGGGAATCCCATTTGGTGGAAAACGGTATCAATGAAATCCCAACTAATTGAGTCGTACGCTTTCTCTATATCAATTTTTAAAAGGAAAGCTACAGAATTATTTTTCTTCACCCACGAGACTACCTCATTTAAGATCAAAGGACCATCAAGGATGTTTCTACAAGATAGAAACCCGGATTGGAAGTCGGATACAACCGACCCCACTACCTTCTTGATCCTATTTGCCAACACTTTTGAAATAATCTTTGAGATACAACTGATTAGACTAACCGGTCGAAAGTCGTTAAAGGTTAGCGGGTCCATACTTTTTGGTATTAAGGCAAGGAAAGACGATGCGAAACCTCGGCTAATCACCCCATTAGCATAGAAATTTTCCATCACCTATATAATGTCGCCTTTTAATTGGTCCCAATAGTGTTTAAAAAAACCGAAGTTGAAACCGTCTTGCCCCGGTGCACGGTCACTTCCACAATCCCAAATTGCTTCCTTTATTTCTAGAACAGTAAATGGGGTAATAAGGTTTGTAGCTTCAGTCGTTGACAATTGCTTAAGGTTAGAACACGTGAACGACGGCCTGTTAATCCTTGGTTCACGAAACTTGAAAGCGAAATATCTTCTCGCTTCCGACTTAATTCTCAAGGGATCCTTAATCCATTCATCATTAATCCGAATTCCACTTAGTCTTTTACTCAGATTATTATGATTTATCACCCCATGAAAAAACGTCGAATTTTCATCCCCTTCGATCGCCCATTTGATTCTTGATTTTTGTTTGAGATCGATCACCTTTTCCATTGTTATCTCTTCCAACTGTTTCCTACTATCAACCCAAACTGACTTTTCTACATCCGAAAGAGGCCTATCTTCCATTAAAATATCCAGCGAATTAATTGTTTCTTCCAGATTTCTTTTCATAGAGTTACTGTGATCTCTTTCCTGGACCAGCCACAAATTAATTGCCTTTTTCATATGTCTCAGTTTATTGGCTAGAACCAGATCTCGGGGGCCAGCAAACTGATGAGAGTTTACAACCTCTGTCACAATCTGATCAATGGCAGGGCGCCCAAGACAAGAGTTATAAAAGCGAAACGGAAAGGAACCGAAATTACTAACCCACGTATTCATGATCAACGGGCTATGGTCCGAATCGACTCGCGGGAGCGCCGTGACAGAAGCATTAGGCCAGCAATTCCAAAAATTACTACAAACAAGAAATCTGTCGATTTTGCTCAATTTGTCGCCCGAGTCGGAAACCCGAGTATATTTCCTCCCACCCATTGGGTATTCCAATAAACCGTTATCTTCAATAAACGCATTGAAAGCTTCCGCACAGGACGGGCTGAATTCGTTATTCAAGCGTTCTTTCGGAGCCCTTACCGCGTCAAAGTTTCCCATTAGAATCCACAAACCCTCTAGTGCCGCCATAGCTTCCGAAATTGCAGACCACAACTCCCTTTTCAGACCCAGCCCATGTGGAGCATACACATTGGCAATGTGTACAATTTTGCCCTCCTGAACTAACTCCCCAGATATCACCATAAAGTGCCTGTGCCTCGTGATATTGTGCTTACTGAAAAAACCTGGATCCCAACAGCAAAGTAAACCTCCAGACCTGCCCTCCGAATTAATCCAATCAAATTCAACCAAACCCCTTCCCCATAAGTTTTTAACTGGAATTCTTGAGCCATCCCTGACCATTGTTTCCTGTATACCAACGAATTTCGCCTTTTGGTCTTTGATTACCTCGCCCACAGAGAGTATTTTTCGGTCCTCTCCGATACCTCTAACATTGTATGTCAAGAAAATCATTGGTTCAGGTTTTGTTCACCTTCCTCCCTAATGGAGGCTTCCACTTCGTGTTCAAAACCATTTACCGAGATGCCCACCGCTTCACTGAAAATTGTCGTATCCATAGCTTCTTTAAGAATAAACTGCTCGACCGGATTAAGGGAATCCCTCCTTCCGTCAGTTGAGGGCATGGTCGGCGAGAAAGTCGCCGGAAATATCAATGTTGGAGTTTGCTTTAGGAGACCGGCGAACTCTCCTAGAAATCCCGCCCATGGTTCTAGAGGTTTTCTCACGACCATCATTATCCACAAATAAGTTATAGAAATCCATATTGGGAGTGGGCCTGGTTAGAGGGGTGTTTAAATCTAATAGACCATCATGGAAACCATTATCTATTCTGGGTCGTTTACGAGAATTAGGCCCAAAACAAGAAATTGAGAGTTGCTCCCCAGTGGACCCAGCTGAGGCGTAGGATCCAAAAGGTATACCAGATTCCGTATTTTTTACGCCATCACCCTCGGAACTTGTTCCAAAATTATTATTGCCGCCCCCATGCATGCACGCTGTAGGCGACGTTTCCGTAACCCGATTGAGTTCCTCCCCTCCGGTAACAGAAATATTGCCGGTCTGGATCTCCGGCGATTTCCGACTCCGACCACCGGCGATTTCAGGATTACCTCCTTCGGAGTTTGCACCATAATCATTCTGTTCCACACGTACCTCGTTCCCCGAGTTTAACTTTTCGTTTTCCAATGCTGATTTTGGTAACGGAACATTAGACGATTCTGCTTGTTTTTCCGATGTCGATGTATTAACTCCGACAGGCTTTTCGCTGATTGTTTCCGGCGGTGTTCCGGTGTCGTCATCACCGGATATTTCTCCCTCCTCCAGCTCTTCGTCAACCTCCATCTCCGGTCGATTCTCTTCTTTCTGAGTAACCTGTTCATCTAAATTAATCACCTTCTGCGTACCTTCAGCCGTTTTAATGTCATGAGATAAACGAAATCTGGGTTCCAGTCGGCTTCTGTTTCGTTTACCCTGACCGTGAAAGACTCCTCTTTCCATTGAACTGTAAGCTGATCGACGATTCTCCTCCCGTTTGAGACAACGACCCCCACATTTTCCGTAGCAAGGTTACTGTCTCGGATTGAGGCCACCGACCGTGCACCACGGTCCCGTAATACCCTGCAATTTTGTCAAAAACCTTTTTATCCCAAAGATGTATTGGTACTCCGGCGATTTTCAACCATGCCACCCGTTCGTACGGAAACTTTTTTCCTTCCCATAACCCGAGATCGGTGAACCATGTGCTCCACAACTCCATCTCATTTTGTAGGAAAGAGTTCGCCTTGCTGTGACTCGGGAAGGTGAGCATAACCCGCATACCGCCAACATATCGTAGCGTCACCTTGGGCACACTGATGAATCTTAGGAAGTCATCGAACCGGCATAGTCTGGTTAAGTCTCTCACCGTACCCACAAGTGAATATCTACCCCACGATTTGTATGCCTGATACACTTTGTTTGGGATAGTAATTACCTTATGAGTTGTCCTTTCTAGTTGATTTTCTCCCTCAGTAGGAATTGTTACAGGTTCTGTAAAAACCTTCGCTTCCAAGCCACCTTTGTTAAAGGTGGGATCTGATACACATGTCGATTGCAGCCCATGTTCACATTAGATTTCTTGCTTGAATCTTCATTTTCCTTTTCAAATTTTGCTACATTAACAAACACCTAACAATCTCCGATACGCACCGAGCTTAATGCTTTTGCCATCTTCTCCTTGTCTTTGATGTCTTCAAACCTAATGAAAGCAAAGAACCTTCCGGCTTTATCCTTTCTCCTTGCCAAATAGGCGTCGGTCATCCTTCCGCATACCCTAAACTTCCTCCACAACATTCCTAAAGAACAATGACTGGGAAGATTGGATACGTAGAAGGATGTGTTATTAACATTTCTGTTATCTCCTTGATTTGCCGGCTGTTTTTTCCGGTGGGGGTACCCCGGCTCTCTCTCCATGAATACTCCACACACTCTCCGAATTATTTATGTAGTTATCCGATAACTTCCCCAATATTTTATCATATGTGTAAACTGCGAATTACTGCATTAGTGCATTTTACTTCTTGTTGCAATATGACTTCCTTTTGCTATTAAAAAAAACACAAAAAAGCACCGAGAAAAGTAGATATCTCTATTTTTGCATAGATTATGGTTAGATAGATACTCAATCGTAACAACACAATACAAATGCTATAAACTCATTAGCTTTCACTAAGGATTGCAACTTAAGAATAAAAAGGATCATATGTATACGCTTGATTAAAAAAGGCGCCCTCATTTGCAACGCGCACGAGGCAATCAGGAAAGCGCCTCACGGATTTTGAGACAATGCCTCATGTACTTATGGGTCGAAATTTAATTGGGTTGGGTTAAGTGGGCTTGGGTTACAATGGAATGTTTATCGGACTAATGGCTAAATTGTTAAGTGAAAGTTTTGGGTTAAATTGTTAAGTCAAATGGTTAAAAAAGATTTATATAAACTAGGTTATATTTTAATAAAAATCGGCGTTTACATTTTTTTTATAAATTCATAAAATTTCTTTTTAAAGGGGGCGGTTGAAAATTTCCAAGGGGTGCGGTGGAAAATTTTCAAGGGGTGTGTTCGAGATTTTTCGCGCAATTTAACCCTAAATTTTTTTCCAAGGGATGCAGCCACCCACCCACCCAATGGGTAGGTCCGCCATTGCTTACAATCTTTTTGTTGCGGGCTTATCAGTATGGTGTCCTCGTCGAGGTCGTTATTTACATTGATGTCACGAATGTTGCTTGTAAAACCATTCGTTGAGCTTGTTTAATTCTCGACCCGAGTCTTCTTTTCTTTAGGAGAACGACTTCCCATTCTGCCTTCAAGGTCCTCACCCATTAACGAATTTGTTTCTTCCATTTGGGATGGTTTACTACAATCTCCCATGCGACAAATGATTGACCTATAATATTTTAAAACTAATAAATGGTATCTTAAATCTATATTTATCTATACTTTCTATAAAAGGAGAAATCCCAATGACATAAGAAAAGCTGATGTGTCAGCCAGAGAGGCTGTCCAACAAGGCTTTTCTTATGTCATTACTTCATCATAAAGTCTAATATATAAAATCATTTAAAATTCTGTCTAAAACCTTTGCCAGAGCGCAAAGCCTCTGCCCATGTCTTTCCTTTCAAGCCAGCGTATAACTTAGCAGATGTTTGCCTATGTCTAAACGTATACCTTAGCAGAGGTTTAGAAATTGCCGGTAGTTTCAAATTCAAAATGCACGGGGATATGTAATTTGATATTAATGCATGTCACTCACTCACTTCTGTCAATTATCTTCTTATATAAAGGTTCTTTTTTTCTCATTTCACTCTTCATATTTACACTCTGCTTAAGTTCTCTGCTTTTGTATTTTCAAACCACACTTCCAATGTATCTCTCCCTCAAATCCCTTCTTCTCAATAGTCGACATTTGTACATAAAGGATAAGAGAAAACGAAAGCTCTCTCTGACCCACTTTCAGAACAAATTTTGGGGATATGTGGTTTGCATTGATGATGGTAATGTTATATATATAATTATGTTTGTTTTGGTTTTTTATTTTTACTAATTGTTTTTTATCTATGACTAAATGATAATTGTGAATGATCTGAGCAGATGATGATGGTGATTGTTCTACAGTTGTGGCCGGCATCATTGTTCCAACATCGTTTAAAGTATGTTTTTTGAGCTACTATAATTTTGAAATCTTGAATTTTTAATTTTGAAGTGATCTACTCTAAATCTCGCTTTATATTTCAGTCTAATCACAGTTGTTTGAAATTCATACAATCATCTGCGGGTTATTTTAGGTTTCTCGATAATGTTGGAATCAAATTAAAGACAAAGAAAGATTATTAAATGTAGAGTTAAAATAATTTTTGCATATGTCTAAATGATGTTTATAACTGACTTGGGCAGATGATGATGATGTAGAACCCACAGTAGTTCCTACTAAACGCAAGAAAGGATTTGCTACTGTTGTAAGACAAGATTTTATTTAATAAGATATATAAGTAGATTCAGTTTGTTCTTTCCTGCCTTTTTTTGTATTGAAAGAAGCATAAAGTTTGGAATATTGATGTATAGAATGTATATACTTCTGTAGGCTCCGATGATTTAAAGCAGCTCTTTATCAAGCAAGTTGAGGATTAAGTATATGGGGATAGGGCTACTCTTCAACAGCTGAAGAAGTGTTTTGATGTACTGCATCTTTGTCTGTTCACGAGCGAGCTGGTTTCCAGAAACCTGATGGTGATGCCTTCAATACTTCCATGTAGTTCATGGCGATTGTCAAAGATATACATTGAGAAGTTCAGTACTTGATGGAGTTGAACCTAAAAGCCCTCATTTTTGCTGTTAGATTCCTAAATTTCTTGGTGTTGTTAGATTTTAAGGTTTCGTTGTTCAGTACTCGATGTAATTGTTGATCTTTTAATCCTCATAATTAAATTTTAATCCTATTAATGTTTGTGGAGCCTTTTATTTTTGCTAATTTTAAGGTGGATAAGTATTATTATGTAATTTTTAATATCATCTGAGTATTGCAGATCGATATTGATGTAGATGTGAAATTGTCTCTGTTGGTGCATAATGCCTATCGCCTACGTCATCAGTCTAGGTCGTGTCGTGTATGTATTAGGGTTAAAAATGTAAAGTTTTATTTGTATTGGGCCAGTTCGCACGAAGTGGCTTATGTAAGGCCAGTTCGCACGAACTGGAGTTAGCCAGTTCGTGCGAAGTGGTGATATGATCTCGTGCGAACTGGTGCTGCCTCTAAATAGGCTGGTGTTGTTTTTCATTTGTAACTTTTGAAGATTTCTGACATGAAGTACTGCCAAAATTCTCTCTGTCTGAACGTTTAATATCAATGGAAAACGTGTTTAAAGTGTATTTCTCTGCTTCTACTCCTATTCTAACATTGATTCACGGTTGCTAGTCTGTTTCCGCCTTTCTAGCAACTCAGATTTGACTCAGATTGACTCGTATTGATCGAATCTCGATCCTACAAGTGGTATCAGAGCTCAGGATGAGTCAAATTTGCTGAAATCAGTGTTTTGAATGGTTTAGAACTCTAAACTTCTACTCTTTCTTGGATTTTTGGACGAATTCACGGACAAAATGGACTGAATTTTGGACATAACGTGTAAAACATCATTTTAATCAATCCTTCAAAGTTACAGACCATAATTCACACTAAAACTGATCAAAAAGTGTCAAAACTTCACTTCGTGTAAACATGATGCTCAGCTCGTATGAAATGATCCAGATCGTTTGAAGATTTACCAAATCATTTGAAAGTTTTATCCATTTTGCACGAATTGGATCAGTCCACACGAATTGGGTGATCAGTCTCATCACTTCGCATGAATTGAACATTTGATTAACTAATTCTTGTCACTTCGTACGAATTGGAAGTCTGTCTCGTTTGAAACTTCCAATTCGTTTGAAACATACTCAGTTCGTTTGAAAAGTCCAATTCGTCTGAAACTCCAAATCGTTTGGAAGTCAGTTCGCTTGAAAGTGAAATTTTTCAAAACTTAAAATTTTTTCGAAAATTTTTTCAGAGTATAAAATGGATAACCAAGAGTTTTACAACACGTTCTTCGGAGGAGGTATGCCTGCTCAATCTCCGGCAAGTATAGCCCAGAATATGAATTTATAAAATGAACTCGGAACAATGCAAAAACCACCGAAATTGCTCAACATTGAAGACTATTTAGGGTGGCAAGATAGATTTCGTACATGGGTTCAGGCGAATCATTTTGAGTGTTGGTTGAAAGTTGAGACAAAACACGTAGTTCCTGTGAATGATGCTGGTATTGAAAAAACACTTAACTCGTTAACTCCAGCTGAAGCAGAAAGTTTCAAAGCCGAAAAGAAGATGATGAGTATTTTGCAGCAAGCAATTAAGGAAGATTTCTTGGTATTGCTACAGCATCAGAATGACGCGCAATCTATCTGGAACTCTCTTAAACTGAAATTTCTTGGAAGTGCCGCAATGATTAAAAGCAAAAAGGCACTATTGAAAAAAGAATTCGATATCTTTACGGCTATCAGTGGAGAGTCAACAAAAGAGTTGATTGAGAGGTATTGTCACTTGGTTGTGGAGATGAAGCGTTTGGGAATTGATAAAACAAACGAAGAGTTGGTTGATAAGTTAGCTGATGCATTACCTCAAGAAGTGTTGGGTACATTCTTAATGGTGTTAGAGAACAATTTGGAATACATTGGTTTTAATCTGAGTACATTCATCGAGAGAATTGAAGCTCAAGAGCTGGAAATGCGGAAGATGAATAAAGTGAAATCTGCTAACATACAGCAAGACGTTAAGCTTTACTACAAAGGAAGCTCATCTGCAACATCTACTCCGAGTCCAAAGATCCAAACAGCATTCAGTGGAGATTCTAGTTAGGGAGTATCTCAAAACACGTCTAACAACAGTTTCTCACCGTTTCCAAACTACGAACCAAATCCTAAGGTTCAGAGTTCTCAAGAACAAGGTTCTTCTCAAAGTTCGTCAAGTTCAAACAATCAGAGTTATAGTAATGGGATACTGTGCAATATCGCTGTTAACATAAAAAATGGTCAAGATTTTACTGAGACAACCCCAAAGCAGCATATAGCACTTCTAGCTTCTGTACTTGAATCTTACGAGAGTCTAGTAGCCGGACGTATTGGTAACCCAGACATGACAAAAGAAGATTACGATCAAATTGATCCAGAGGAACTAGAACTCATCGACATCAAATGGGGTATGGCGAGCATTGTGAGAAGAGCTCAGAGGTTCATGGAAATTACCGGAAGAAGTAGCCTTGCAGGTCCTGATCCTAAACTTGGATTCGACAAATCAAAGGTGACTTGCTTCAAGTGTAAAGAGAAGGGACACTTTAAGCGCGAATGTCTGAACAGAGAAGTTAACAACCATCAGAATCCATTCGCCAATGACTATTACCGACAGGCCATTTATCATAAAAACAATCAAACACCATTCAATCCAAGACCTCAAATTGAGAACAGTCCATCCAAAACAGAAAAAGCTCTTTTGGTGAGTCAAGATGATGAAAAAATTCTAGAAGGCTTTAGTTGGGATAAGTACATTCCAGGAGGGGGTCTTGCAATGATGGCTGAAATTACTGAAGAGCCGGATGTTTCTGAAGTTGAAGAAGTTAGTGAAGTAATGACTGAAGAAAGTTATGCTGAACTAGAAGAGGCAGCAGCAGCGGTCTATTATTATCAGTCTGAACAGGAGGTTATTGCTAATACATTTAATCTATAATGCCTTCTAATGTGTTTGATTCTTTTGCAGGTTTCTTTGGAGAACCGACTACGGGTTTTTGCCCACAGTACGAAGTTGAAAAAACTCCAGTTCAAGAAATCATTGATGTTTCAAAGGAGATGAACGAAGATACCTTGAAAGAAATTGCAGACAAAGCTCTTATGGTTAAGTTGCAAGAGGTAGAACAAACTAAAACACCTTATGATAACAATGGGATCAAAGATGCAACTCAAGAGTCAGTGTCAGTTGGAAAGGAGTTAGTGTCAGAGAAGTCCGTGTCCGATGACAAATCAAAGTCCGAGTCTGATGGCAAATCAGAAAATGTGAAGTCCGAATCCAGAGAGAAATCTGAGTCTGTGTCCGGAGAGTTTGGTAAATCGGAAAGTAAAAATGACAAACAAGAAAAGGTTTTTGAAAAAGTTGATCCAATTCCTGAAACGCCATGCAAAAACTGTTTAAAACCATGCATGGATTGTCTTGAAGAAGACAAACAGTTTCAAGAGTTGAAAAAGTTTCACGACAAATTAAAATTTGATTTTAATGATGTTAAAGAAGCTTATGACACTTTGTCACGATCAATTAAAGCAATTCACACTGAGAATAAAGAAAATGATAAAGTTGTTAATTTTCTCAAAGCGACGGTCATGGATAAGCAAATGTCGATTAACATGCATCTGGACACAATTGCATCTCTAAAGAAGGAATTTGAACTGATGCGTATTGAGACAGAAAGAGTCGACAAAAAGTTGATCAGTTATCTTTCATCGTAATATGTGATTGATCAGATTGTTCCTCAACAAGCTGATTTCAAAAATGTTCCACCCCCAATGTGGAATCATTATTATCAGAAATGTCCAGACGGGGTGGAAGAGGCATTGAATCTCAAACTGAGAACAGAGGAGAAAGAGTTACCGGAAAACATAGATGTTACATTCTCTCCGTCTGACACCGACAACGAGTCACAACTGGTCAAAACAGTTGTAGACCAAGTGTTGGATGAAGAGAGTGATAACACTGAATTCGAGACGGTTAAAACTCATTTTGAGAATTCCAGTTCAGATTCTGAAGATGACGGAAACTTTCTTGATAAGTTTATACCAAAGTCAGATAAAGTTTTGGATGACGATTCGATCATTGTGGTTTACACGATGACCGGAACTGACAAACTATATACTGATTTTGAGTATCCGATTCAGAATGCAAACATGGAAAATGTTGAAGAAAAAGTTTTTAAACTTGTGGAAATTGATATCTCAGAAGTTAACAATAATTCGTTTCTTTCAAAACCGAAAAAGTCTTTTGTTAAACAACAATTGACAAACAACCCAGGAAAGAAGAATGAATGGGTGGGTAACAATGGTAACAAGAGACATGGCAATAATTTCAAAAAGAAAGGTGTTGGTTTTAAGAAGAAAATGGCTAAGAAAGAAGTTAAGCCAAAAGAAAAATTAAGCGATGTGTTTGTGGCTGGTAATAACACAGAAGTCGAAAAGGACTATATCTTTAGTAAGCAAGCAGTTGACGATTTTATTGCGGCCAAAAAGATAAGAGATGAGACCAACAGATCCACTTTTGTTGAATATTTCAAAAGAATCTGTTATCGCTGCAATGAAATTGGTCACATGGCAAAACAATGTGTCAAAAAGATAATAAAACCAGTTTTTCAGAAACCAAAACCAAAAATTTCAAAAGATGTTAAAGGAAAATCACCGATGGTATCCCCCGTGCGTATTCTTAAACGCGGTGAATCATTGAAGTCTGAGGACAAACCAAAATCAACTTTTGAGATTGGTGAATCTTCAAAGTCACAAAAGACTTCAAAGGTTTATCCTAAAACAAAGACTTCCCAAAGTCAATCATGGGTGGAGAAACCTAAACAATCTTTTGAAGAGAAGAAAATGGAAGAGGTTTTAAAATCTGAACCGAAAATTTGTGCAACCACTGTTGAGAAAAGTGAATTTGAGTCAGACAAGTTGATTGAAGAATTCCCACCTATCAAAGAGGGAACTCTAAAATCAAAACCAGAACCTGATGTTCCAAATGTTGTTTTTAACATTCCAAAACTTGACAAAGTAGCTCATGATATTGTCTTTGGTAGTATACCAAATGTTGAAAAATCTTGGGTATCGTTGTTTAAGTGAATATCTTTTGATGTGTGCAGGGGCTTCCAAGGTCTATCATTTCTAAGTGGATAATGGATAGCGGCACCTCAAGGCACATGACAGGGATGTTAGCACTGTTATACGACGTCAAATCAATCAATGGAGGTTATGTCGGGTTTGCTGGAACTCAAGGTGGAAGAATTGTCGGAGAAGGAATACTTACAAACGGTGTCGTATCATTTGAAAAAGTGAATTACATTGCTGAGTTGGAAAACAATCTGTTGAGCATCTCACAGATTTGTGACAAGTCGTTTACTGTTCATTTCACAAAAGATGAATGTCTTATTCTGAAACCAGGGTTTAAGATACCTGAAGAAATGGTGTTGATGCGCGCTCCTCGTGAACACGATCTCTATATACTAGACATGAGCGTTGCAACAACGATAGATAAAAAGGCACAATGCTTTGTGAGTAAAACGAAGGCAACGGAAAAAGAATCCATCATGTGGCATCGTAAAATGGGGCATATTCATGTGAGAAAGATGAATTTTTTTAGTTCATAATTGTAACACCTCGAAAATTCACGTCCTATAATGTGTTGACACGTGTCATAAAGTTTGAACGTGTGAAAGAATGTTATAAAAGGACTAAAGTTGACAAACATGGAAAGTATATGATTATACGGGTTCTAAATGTCAACAGTGAATAAATATACTTCATAATAACCCTACATGATGTTTATAACATCATACGAATAAATCATGGATCATGCGAAGCTAAAAGTGAGAGATTACAAACTACAGGGGTTAAAAGTGTCAACATGTTTAAATTATACCCCTGAGTGACCTTTTAACAAACCCGAAGCTTTGTAACTGATAATTATGCTCACTAGAATGCGCGATATAAATTTCATAAAGTTTCGTTATCGTATGAGCAAGTTGTGATCAAATTCGTTTACAAGGGTTAAAAGCGTTAACATTGAAAGTTAGGACTTTTCGGGTGATAACAAAGTGATCAAGGACTAAATAAAGTGGGTATAAGTCCTAAAGCCCTTGTAGGTAAATAAGAAGGGGTCAAATTGCAAGAAATAAGTTGGTTGCCCCTTCGAATGCATGAAAGGCCAACTTTTGGCCCCTGATGAAGGCCTGCGCATCGTAGCCAAGAAAGCCCTACGATGCGCAAGCACCTGCCAGCACCAGAAAACAGACAGCAGTCTGTTATGTGCGATTGTGACCATTCTAGCCGGTTTTTCTCACATGTGGACGACCCCTAAACACTAGGATCATGTGTTGATCAATTGTGGTGGGTTGTAGACTTAGTTGTCAATGAATTGTGGAGCTATGTTCACTATATAAAGCACATATGTGCAAACACTTGATCATTCTTTCCTCATTTCATTTCTGATCAATTGTGGAGCACAAGAGCTGATCCCAGGTCTTCCTAATCACCCATTTAACACTTGTAAGTATGCTAGACCCCTTCTAATTAGGTTTAGCTATGTAGTTTAGCTAAAAGTCAAACCGTCGTAACTACGGTTTGACTTCGAGATTAATTAATGATAGCTCAGTCTTATCTCGATTAAAAAGTACCGTTAAGTAGGTAATGATGTGGGTAATAAACCCCTAAAGGGGTTTCCCCTGATTCCCAATTGAACTAGGTCAAACGTCGGGTCAAACTTACGATTAAAAAGTCAACAGAAACGTATTTTCCAAATAAACGCATAATTAGCAATACGAAAAGCGTATAACCTGTTTTGACATTTATACAACTTGGTAATTAGTATAAGAACATGTCTAAGCATGTTCGGTCCGACAATTTTCAGTATAGAATCGATTCGGAACCGAACGGCGCATAGTTTGACTTTCTGCTTTGACCTCGATTCTGACCCGTTCTAGTTTGATTTAGACATGCCTTAAAGTTCCGTTAGGACCAGGCTACATGTTAGCATAACCCTCTGTGGTTGGTTCATTGATTGACCCATTCGTTTACGCGTTTCCGTTAATAGCTCATATGTTGACCATTATGCCCTTATTACCTTAAAACGTGATTTATGAAAATGTAAAAGTGTAAAAACCTTAGTTACTGATATATAAACTTGTATGCAAATTTTGACATCAGTTTGACTTGTAGATTAAGAGTTATGCTCATTATCGCAAATTTAAAGCTTTATGTTAATAAAATGGCGTAATTAGCGTATAGCCTAGTTAAGCCTAGTTTTTGGTATCAAACTTAATACCCACTGATGTAATATAATATTTTGGGATTTTTAAAGATTTTTAATTAATTTTAGGTTGAGCATAACTAGTAGTCGTAGGCTTAACCCGGTAATTGCCGGTTTTGCCCTTACGGGCCATAAAATGAGTTTTACATATCTAAACGACTCCAAACCTTTTGCTACTGATCACATATGATAAATAAATTATTTTAAGCCCTATGGAAATATAAAAATATCAGATTTAAGTATCGAACCCGGAAATGGCCTTTAATCGCCTTAATTAGCGTTTTTAACGCATAGTATGTTTTAAAATCATATCGGACATACCCGGGTTGATACCTACTGATATATGAGGCAAATTATGATATTTTAATAGTAAGAAAAGGTTGATAAACTCAGACTTCAGTTTTGAGCTTTTCGGCTAATGTGAAATTACCAAAATACCCCTTCGGGGCATAGTTTGGTTATAAATGATATATTTCACATATATACTTTACCCTACTGTTATAACTCATCAAATTGAGTATGTTTGCTGTTTACATCAGACCTGTAACTCAGTTAAACATTTAAACTCTTTTACAACCTTTAAAATGACCAAACTACCCCTACGGGGCATAGTTTGTGTTTAATTTCATTTCGGGCATAATGAAAGACATCTTACTGATGTCACAACATATTTGAAGCATATTAACTTAGGAAACCTTTATATGGCTCTTACGGATACCCGTTACGCTTATTACGCGTTCGGTACGGTTTATGTAACAAGTTTACATAAATTAGCCGAAACGGGTCAAACCTTATCCGTTTTATCTCAAAATCCAGAATGTGTATGAAATACCCATATTATACAAGTATTCAAACTTGTCAGGTCTAAAACACATTCTATTCCGGTCTTCGCTTAATCATGCGTTTGAACCGTATATTTCCTTAAGACTAACCGGTCTAAGCTAAGGCTTAATTAAAGACCCGTTAGCATTCTAATTGATTATTTATACCATCATTTCCAGACTAGAGCCTTCCGGTAAATTATACCTACGCCTACTTAAGTGAATACGGCTGAGTTATTATAATCCTTGCTATTTAAGACAGGAGCTAGCTCAGGTAAATACTCTTAACTTATTTTCCCTATTACGGGCTTGGGATACGGTAATATAAATACCGCATGTTCAGGTATGGGATTCAAAGACCAATGAGTTGGGAAATCCAAATAACCTGTTTTAATTCGTATTGCGTGACTGAAACATTGGGGATTAATGCGACCGTGTCCTGGATATCCTTGACTCATTAAATTGCAATGGCCACGACCTAAGCACGGGGTGTAGGCATACACCTGACAGATGCCATATGATTATACCCAATAAGGGATTCCCAATAAGGGAATAGTTATATCCAATATGGAATTCCCAATAGGGGAATAGTGGTGTGTCGGTTAATCATGAACCGGCATAGATCCGGGCCCCGTATGTAGAGCAAGTTATGTAAAACTGATAACATGAAATATAATTTGTCCCAAGTATACAAGTATAAAAGATTACTTTTGCCTCTGTGCATTTTAATCCAAGTATAAAAGATTAATTTTGCATTAAGCATTTTAATCAAATCGTCAACACATTTTGTGCCGAAGTGCATTCAAACCAATTTTTATAAACTCTTTTCAAATGAGTCGGTTGAGTGTATTTACCAGTGAAAACTGACATATTTTCAAAAGTCTAAGTGGCAGGTACAAGTACGTAATAGGCTGGAAGCTGCTCAGGACGTTAGTAAGGAACCTTGCAAGTTCTAGGCGTCTAAAGTCTGTTGAACAATAGTTATATTTTAAGATCCGCCTGTGGATCCTTTACTTTCCGTTGTAATACTGGATATTACTTATTATTCGGATTGTAATATATTTATCTTTTGCTTCCGCTGTGCATTTATATATTGTGTTGTTTGACTATGATGTTATCAACCACGTCACGATACTCCCCTACCGGGCCCACTGTTGACACATGGAAATCGGGGTGTGACAGGTTGGTATCAGAGCCAACATTGAGTGAATTAAACACTAACCTCTTGTGTTTAATCTCAATGACACATTAGCACATTCCTTGATCTTCTGAGTCTAGACTTAACATAGGAATATTCTAAATCCTAATCTGGAAATTTTTGCTTCCAAATTTTTATATTGGATACGTCGCCAAGCGAAGAAGCTGTGATAAGGATTCTCCACATCCGGAGCCTTGAAATGCTGAGCTTCGTACCGCGGCCAGGGTGAAACGTGCAACCAAGGAGAAAGCATTCAGAAATAAAATGAAGAAGGAACTTCTTTGCTGAAGATCGTTTCCTCAATAGTCCTTATAAGGACATATTTATCTTTTCAGTCCCTTCGAGGACAACATTATTCCTTTCAAGTCCCATTTAGGGCAAACCTGATTTTTAAATTTTATAGTGGAATGATTGAATTTAAATTTTCATTCTAAACATGAAATATGAAATAAACGAATAATAACATTCCTTTTATAAGACCTACCACTATAATAAAATGGCAAAATCTAAAAAGGACAAGACCTAGCCACGTGTCATTTTAAGACCGGGCCAAGATGGTAGTTCCATAATCAGATTCAGATCCATATTAACATCTCAAATTAGGATTGATCTGCGTTAAGTATAAAAAGAATCTTAAAGGTAAAACCTAGCCCAAATGTCATTTGCAGACATGGCCAAGATGATAAAACCTAACTAAGAGATTCAAATCCTCGTTAACACAGAAAGCATATTATCATGCTTGATAAAAACGTGGTTCGATAAAATCACGTAAGTCATCCCTAAAATGGGTTATTCCAATCCTTCCTTATGAAAATAAAATAGTCATCCCCTAAGGATGAAGTGCCCACGGGCTATAATACACTGTCCGTTTACGACATCGACAGTTGTGATCTTTTGAGATTCCCCGTCCTAAGGGGGTGAACTATGCTCAAAGCCCTCTAGACGATAATCCTGCCGTCATGTCATTATTATGACCGCTGAACGACAATTGATTAAATTAAAGTACTAACCCTGTCGTTATGTCATTATTATGACCGCTGAATGACAGTTGATTTAAATTAAAGTACTAATCCTGCCATCATGTCATTATTATGACCGCTGAACGACAATTGATTAAATTAAAGTACTAACCCTGTCGTTATGTCATTATTATGACCGCTAAATGACAGTTGATTTAAATTAAAGTACTAATCCTGCCGTCATGTCATTTTTATGACCGCTGAACGACAATTGATTAAATTAAAGTACTAATCCTGTCGTTATGTCATTATTATGACCGCTGAATGACAGTTGATTTAAATTAAAGTACAAATCCTGCCGTCATGTCATTATTATGACCGCTGAACGACAATTGATCTAATTGAAGTACTAATCCTGTCGTTATGTCATTATTATGACCGCTGAATGACAGTTGATTTAAACTAAAGAACTAATCCTACCGTCATGTCATTATTATGACCACTGAACGACAGTTGATTAAATTAATGGCACTGATCATGTCGTCATGTCATTACTGTGACCGCTGACGTATCATCAGTGCAATGACTATATGTCTTAACATCTTACGAGATGTTAATTGATAGGCCCACGGGCCAGAAATTTTAATAAAGACAGTGGTAGCCTACAACTCCCTGTCAAGAAAAGGTAATGAACTTTGATTCAAACCTTAATGCCTCGATTATCTAAAATCATGGTTTATATCATCATATAAGATGACCATATTATTTGCATCCCTCGTGATGAAATGCCTACGGGCTACACTTTCTTCTAGTGTCGGTAAGACAAAGATAGTGGTGATCCTTATGATCCCCTGTTCAAAATAGTGTGATTATACCCAAACCTAATAGTCAATATGATCGATATGATCATGACTAATAATCGTTAGAAACGATGGTTATATATAAACATCCATTAGGAATGTTAATTGGCTTACCTTTCTGCCAATGAATCGTCTTTCAAGACGATGACAGTTGTAGTCTATGACTCCCTGTCCAAAGGTGAAGAACCACGTTCAAACCTTGAAGCCCTAATCTAACAAGATTGCGGCTAATAAATTAAGGTCCTTGGTGATGGACCATCGAGTTATGTTTTAAAGTCATTCATGACAAGCCTATGTGCTATAATTTGTCATTCGTGACAAGCTAACATATTAAATGTTAACATTTCTGGTGACAGGCCTTTTTGTGCCAGATTTGATGAATGTCCTTATGACAAGGCCGTTTGTGCCATATCTAAATGACCTTTACGACAAGGCCTTCGCGCCATATGATTACTTACGTCCTTCATGACTGGGCTTTATGCCATATCTTTCTACGTCTCTCGCGACAGGCTTCTAAGCCATATAAGTATATACATAACCAAAGTCATGTAAGGCTAGCCTTTGAGCTATTTATAATCGTCCTTGTGACAAAAAACAGTTGTGACATTATGGTCCCCTGTCAAGCAGGTATTGGACTCGCTCCAAACCTTGAATGAAATTGATAGTCCTCTTGTGACCTAAGCTAAATGTAATAGATATACATTCAAATAGCATTCATTAAGAATGTTCGGGACATAATGGCCCATACGGTTCATGGATGCCGTGGATAATCAATGTCAGGTCATCAAGATGATGACTAATAATGGTTTAATTTGGTAATTAGTACCAAGTTTTGAGTATGGAAAACTCGGAAGATGTAACACCTGTGCCTCCATGGCCATCAAACAAATACCAAACCAATGAAATATTGTATTTCATACTTGGGATTGGTTAAATATATATGTATCATTTGCACATATCAATTTTTGTTCAAATTCAAACTCTAAATCGCTTTCTGGAAGGTTATACGCGCACCGATGCGTAAATATAACCAGTTTAATGCAACAAACACTCCAGAATAGTGACATAGGCTTAACATACCTTAAATAACCTTTACATAACTTAGAAATAAGTTTTGAAGGCTTTGGTATGGCAAAAACAAGCTAATTCGCTTACAGGGACTAAACTTGACAAACTGCGAAAGTATGCCAATTTGAACTGTAACAGACATTCCGGAACATGACCATAAGTTAAACATACCATAAATATCCTTTACAAAGCTTAGAAATAGGCTTTGAGGTGTTCGGTGTGCTAAAATAAACTTTGGGTCATTCAGGGACTAAAAGTGTCAAAAAGTGCACAAGTTTGCACTTTCGCGCATAACTTACGTTCTGAATACATCCGGACATCCAAAAATTTATGTAAGCATGACTATATTATATTTTAGTGTTCGCCATAAGAAAAATCCATTCGTCGCGTCATTTGGATCGTTTTTCGCGCTTGTGCGCATTCCGTCGTAATTAAGCGAACATCACGATCGTACGGCCAAACGAACCGACATCCTAGATATTTTTGAGCATATTTTGAGTTCCCTATACTTTAACTTCATTTTAGATCCTTGAAATGAGGTTAACGGGGTTCAAACGCATCGAAAATCGCTTAAACAAGGTGCAGGGACCATTTCTGTAAAATCTGCCAAAACAGGGGCCTAGCGTGACGCGAGGGGCCTTAGCGTCACGCGAGCCCCCTTCTGGACCAGATTAAGTGTATTTGACAGCTGGTTGCAGCTGTTTTGCACTCCCTAACCCCTTGCCAAGTGTTGATTCCTTATGGTGGTGAGCATTTTGAGGCACCACAACTTCCCGACAAGTGTACGGCCTTGATCGTGCCCTCCTTACCATGAAACGATCCTAACGGTGGTGCTTATCCTATAAATACCCAACCCAATTCATTGCAAAACCCACCAAAATCTGATCTTAGAAGCTCTAAGTTGGAACCTTCGTTTCATACCTGAGCTACTTGAATCACGATTAGCATTCGGGGACCCTTCGTAAGTATTCCTTCGTTCTTTTATTGTTTTTAAGTCCGAGAGTCAAACTTTGTTTGACTTTCGGCGTTGACCAGTCAATGGTCAACACGAAGTTCGTTTGAACTTCATAACGTGATTGTAATCACGATGGTTATAGTCCCTAGTGGCTATGCCTACTGATTACCACGTTATCTAGGCTCAGTGACGAGTCGTAGTTTCGGCCAAAATGCGCCTTTACGCGTATTTTGTAACCAAACTACTCTAGGATATCAAAACCGTTTGTTTTGATATCAAAACATATTTTCTAAACATGTTCTAACATGTTTAGCTCGTCACTCTTCAGTTTAGTGCTTGTGTAGTGTCGTAAGTCAAGCGGACTAAACACCCGCTTAGACTTTCGAGCACGACCCGTTTGGTCGATCTTATGATCCGACCAAACATGTTTAGTGTCATAGGGAATAACCTTCCGAGGTTATACCTTATGGTCGCCTAGTTTAGGTAGTTGTATGATAAGTAGTTTGTATGCCTTAGGTAAATTACCAAAATACCCTTTTCATGTATAACTGGTAATTAAGCTTATGTAACCTAAACTCTTGTCACATAACTGATTATATAACATGAGTAAACATGTATAGGCATATAATACTTGTCATAGGACTAGTTAGACGTCTCGAACGCGCTTTGCGCGCACGACGCGTTAAAGCAGCGTATGTTACCTTAATGGGTCGCGATGGGTCGAAAGCACTTAGGTTAGTCTCAATGTAGTATGTAGGCCTTGTTAAACCATATCATATGAGTTCCAATACTCATTTGGTTTACCAAGCCTCATCCTATCCGATCTCCCGATTTAAATCCGGTTCATTTATATAGTTTTGGATTGCCGACTGGTTCCGTGCTCCCTCAAGCTTTGTTTGGTTGTTGTTCAAGACCTCTAAGAATTCTCAGGCGAGTACATTATTCCCCTATTTTACTGTTTTCAATTGTTTTGGGGTGACTCATATGTGCTAAATATTTTCAAGGTTTTAACGATGGTTTCAAAAACGATTAAGACGATTTATACAAAACTAATAACGATTTCGATAATGGGAACGAACTTGTTGGTTGGGTTACATAACAAATGACATTCATTAGCAATGATCAAGCCGACCAGTATTAGGTTATGGTACCATAGGATCTGACAAATCCCGTTATCTTACTGCACCCGTGGTTATGTGTGGGGGTGGTGGGTAGCGACTGAATCTGAAATTGTTAATTTATCCTTTGGTAAGGGTTTATTAATGCGAGTTGTTAATTTATCCTTTGGTAAGGGTTTATTAATGCGAATTGTTAATTTATCCTTTGGTAAGGGTTTATTAATGCGAGTCACGAAGGTTTGAATGTTATTAGCGAGACGACCACATAAGTAGTTTCACGACCTAAAACGAATTAAACGATTGGGTAAACGATTGGATTTCACACGATGTTTTAACGATTGGGTAAACGATTGGTTTTCACACGATGTTTTAACGATTGGGTAAACGATTGGTTTTCACACGATGTTTTAACGATTGGGTAAACGATTGGTTTTTGGTTAAGTGTTTAGATAACGGGACGGGTGTAATGTGATGAAAGCATGGTGGATACGCCGCTGGTACTTCCTATATATAAGTGATTTCATCATATTACATACCGTGGCGTTATTTAGTTCACTTGGGTAAACGATTTTCAAACGATGTCACACAAACGAGGTTTTCGATATGATATAAACTATACGAGTTTTTAACAAGATTTCGTAGCAAGTTTTACTAACAATTTATTTCGAAATGTCTCATAATTTGCTTTACTAAAACAAATGTTTTTGGGTTAAGAGTCATGGCTACGAGGTTTTATAAACTATAACCCACTTGATTTGAGTTGGTTAATTAAGTTGCAATATTATACTCTTTTCAAAACAAGGTTTTTAATAAAGTACTGCAACATCTAAACTAGCCATGATTTCGACACTCCTACAAAACCAATGTATTCGCCAGCATTTCTTTGCTGACCTCGTTTTCACATATGTTTCAGGTATTGTTGAATGATATCGATTGATAGGATGCATGCTCACATAGGACTGGATGAGGCCTTAGTGACTCAATAACAATGATAGACTATGTTTAATTTGTGTATTTAGATTTCCAGACGATGTAAATATTCAATGTTTAAATAAAACGAAACACTTTTTGTATCCATGGTTATGAAACAATGATTCTGTTGCAACACGCCTCGATGTTTCCGCCGCGCTTTGTTGTTTTACGCGGTCGGGGTGTGACAGAAAAGTTGGTATCAGAGCCAATGGTTATAGGGAATTAGGTTATTAGTAATGCTTTGACCTAGTCTATAACCTTTCTAGGACCCTAACGCGAGTTTACTTGCGTTTAGTCATAAAACAATACCGTCACCTATCCTTAGGCGACGACCACAACAAGAACATAAATTTCAAAACCGCTTTGAAAACTAATTATCTGTTCTAGGATGATTGATTACAAGGTTTTGAACCCTCTGTTATATGGTTTTGAACCCCTTTGAATTTTCAAAATCTCGACAAAGTTTTGGGTTTTAAATAATGTGAACATGCGCAAACTGGAAGGGTGAATGCCTGTATTCTGGGTTTTCTGTCTAGGCAAGCACTTCGTATACATCTCATCAGACGCGAGACCAGTTGTGCTTACCTGGGAATTCTTGGGATGAGTGTTCACTTATAGGCGAGCATGTCTTCGCGATACATTATTTTTGACTCATTTACTTTGATTAGTCACTATGTGTCAGTTGTTACTTTGTAGTAACAAACAAATGACCACTATCCTTGCTTTCATCAGATTTGTTTCATCTCATTCTTTTTCGTCTGAATTCTCTCACTCGTTTCCTTTCATGTTTCCTCTTTTAGAATGCCTCCTCGACGCGAAAGCCAGATAGCGACTGCCGAATTGGCAGAAATCATTGCGCAGCAAATGGCTGCTCAATTCCCAAACCTCTTTGCCCAATGGATCCAAGCCAACAACAACAACAATGTTCCATGCAAATACAAGGATTTTAACCAGGCTAAACCACTCAAGTTTAGTGGTTCTGAAGGAGCGACTGGGCTTCTTCAATGGTTCGAGAGCATTGAGAATACTTTCCGCCACGTGCAGTGTCCTGACAATCGCAAAGTCGAGTTTGCTTCAAGCGTATTTCAGAAGAGGGCTTTGACATGGTGGAACGGGGTTATGAGAGATAGGGGTGCTGAGGTTGCTCTAGCACAGACATGGGCTGAACTTAGGGCTCTTATGATGAGGGAATTCTGTCCTCGTCATGAGCAGCGAGCTTTGGAGAAGGAATTTGATGAGTTGAAGCAAGATAGTGGTGAGCACAGGGCGTATACTGATAGATTTGAGGAGTTGAGTCTGCTTTGCCCGACAATGGTTACCCCACTCGACAAGGCTATTGAGAGATACATCGACGGCCTACCTGACTTGGTACAAGACATCCTTACTGGTAGTAGCCCTACCACACTCCGTCAGGCGATCGAGTTAGCTGCGACATTGACTGAGTCGCAGATTCATAAGAATAAGTTACACAGAAAGGGTGACAAGGGTAAGAAGCAGGGGTCTGACAAGGAGGATAGCAAGAAAGGTCAAAACAAGAAGGGTGAGGAAGGTGAGACTTCGAAGAAATCGAAGAAGCGAAAGGGTGCCCAAAATTTTGCTGTTACAGCACAGACTGCTCAGAACTTGCAGAACCCATCGGCTCAACCACCTGCAAAGAAAGCATATGCCGGTACCGCACCACATTGTGCCCGTTGCAACGGTCATCACGTTGCACAACAAGATTGCAAGAAATGCACAACGTGTGGTAAACTTGGGCATTTGGCCAATATTTGTCGTTTGGGACAAAATCAGGCTGCTCAGGTTCAAGCTCCGGTTCAAGGGAATGCTGTGAGATTCCCACTGGGTTCATGTTTCAACTGCGGAGAGATTGGTCACTTCCGCCACAACTGTCCGAGACTGGTGAATGCAAATGCTAACGCAAACCCGAATGCAAACGTCAACGTCAATGTGAATCCAGCACGTGGTCGAGTGTTTAACATCAACGAGGCAATCGATGATGAAGGAGTGAACTTTTAGTATTCTGTATTTTCTCTGGTTGTTATCTTGTAACATTTAAAGACAATGCGGTTGTTATATAAATAAAAATTTGTGGTTTTTATTTTTTTAACTAATGCAATTGTATGAATGTTTGATCCAACCTTATGATGTCAACACAAAAACAAACTACTCGTGTAGTTCTGTCGTTTTTACGATCACTTGTAACCTCCCTAAGAACCACAAATGCTTGTTTCTTTTAAATCAAAAACACCTTATCATCTTGCACCGTCTGAGATGCAAGAATTATCGAAACAGCTTCAAGAGTTGTATGAAAAGGGATTCATCCGTCCAAACTTTTCACCTTGGGGAAAACTCATGTCCTCTTTGTGAAAAAGAAAGATGGATCTTTTCGAATTTATATCGATTATCGTAAGCTTGATAAGCTTACCATCAAGAATCGATATCCCCTACCTTAAATCAATGATCTCTCCGATCATCTGCAGGGTACTTCATACTTTTCCGAGATCGATTTGCGTTCTAGGTATCATCAACTTCGTATTCTCGAAGAAGATATTCCCAGAACGGCTTTCTACACGAAGTATGGCCATTACGAGTTTACAGTCATGCCTTTTGGTTTGACAAATGCTCCAGCCATCTTCAAGGACTTAATAAATAGAGTCTGCAAGTCTTATTTGGATCAGTTCGTCATTGTTGTATTGATGACATCTTGATCTATTCATGTCCCGAGCCGATCACGATCAACACCTTCGTTGACATTAGAACCCCTAAAGAAGGAAATAACTTTTCACTAAATCCTCCAAGTGGAAACTTTGGCTTAAGGAAGTTCAGTTCTTGGGTCGTATAGTCAACAAGCAGGGTATTCATGTAGATCCATCCAAATTGTTGCAATTAAGGATTGGATTCCTAGTATGCTTTAAATGCCCGTGTCCAAAGATAACAAATTTAACGATTTTGCGATTTAACGATTTTGCGATTAAACGATTTTGCGATTAAACGATTATACGATCAAACGATTATGCGATTAAACGATTATACAATTATGTGATATGTGTTTATGTGTTCTCCTCTATGTTTTTGTGTGATACGATTTTCAAATCCTCATAGAATCTTTCATATCTTCATATGAGGGATTCATAGTAGGATATTCAAAGGTACTACCTTAAATCCTTATGGGCTTCTACGTGGTAGTTAAGACCCTTGGGTTATATAGTACCATTCCATGATTCGATGAGAGACCCTTTTTGTGGTCTAGACAAAAAGATTGATTCACAATTTGGTTAAGGAACGACATCTAGTGATGTAGCTGAATAGACTCCTTGATTGTCTATTTAGATCATTTATTGATCTAATTAAAAGGACTCTATGGCGGCCTAGTCACACTCATCACGGGATTGCTCATTTGGTTTTACCCTACACATTATAAAATAGACTGTGTGAACTGTGCAAGGAATTGTCTAATTATGGACGCGTACATAATTAAGAAATTTAGTGCACAGAAAACCAGTAAGGTTTATTATGTGTAAGAACCGATAGTGACAACAATAACAAAATGAGAACGATGTAATGGAGGTACGGTGGACGCACCAATGACGCTTCATATACTTGTATATAAGTATCCCTCTTACATTGCAAGCATGATGTTATTAAAGTTACTAGAAGTTCAGAACCCTAACCAATGTTGTTCAATCTTTTCAACTTCATGTTTTAAACTCTCACAAGTTTCCTCTAAATAAATTTCGGGACGAAATTTCCTAAAGTAGGGGAGACTGTAACACCTGTGCCTCCACGGCCATCAAAAAAAATACCAAACCAATGAAATATTGTATTTCATACTTGGGATTGGTTAAATATATATGTATCATTTGCACATATCAATTTTTGTTCAAATTCAAACTCTAAATCGCTTTCTGGAAGGTTATACGCGCACCGATGCGTAAATATAACCAGTTTAATGCAACAAACACTCCGGAATAGTGACATAGGCTTAACATACCTTAAATAACCTTTACATAACTTAGAAATAAGTTTTGAAGGCTTTGGTATGGCAAAAACAAGCTAATTCGCTTACAGGGACTAAACTTGACAAACTGCGAAAGTATGCCAATTTGAACTGTAACAGACATTCCGGAACATGACCATAAGTTAAACATACCATAAATATCCTTTACAAAGCTTAGAAATAGGCTTTGAGGTGTTCGGTGTGCTAAAATAAACTTTGGGTCATTCAGGGACTAAAAGTGTCAAAAAGTGCACAAGTTTGCACTTTCGCGCATAACTTACGTTCTGAATACATCCGGACATCCAAAAATTTATGTAAGCATGAATATATTATATTTTAGTGTTCGCCATAAGAAAAATCCATTCGTCGCGTCATTTGGATCGTTTTTCGCGCTTGTGCGCATTCCGTCGTAATTAAGCGAACATCACGATCGTACGGCCAAACGAACCGACATCCTAGATATTTTTGAGCATATTTTGAGTTCCCTATACTTTAACTTCATTTTAGATCCTTGAAATGAGGTTAACGGGGTTCAAACGCATCGAAAATCACTTAAACAAGGTGCAGGGACCATTTCTGTAAAATCTGCCAAAACAGGGGCCTAGCGTGACGCGAGGGGCCTTAGCGTCACGCGAGCCCCCTTCTGGACCAGATTAAGTGTATTTGACAGCTGGTTGCAGCTGTTTTGCACTCCCTAACCCCTTGCCAAGTGTTGATTCCTTATGGTGGTGAGCATTTTGAGGCACCACAACTTCCCGACAAGTGTACGGCCTTGATCGTGCCCTCCTTACCATGAAACGATCCTAACGGTGGTGCTTATCCTATAAATACCCAACCCAATTCATTGCAAAACCCACCAAAATCTGATCTTAGAATCTCTAAGTTGGAACCTTCGTTTCATACCTGAGCTACTTGAATCACGATTAGCATTCGGGGACCCTTCGTAAGTATTCCTTCGTTCTTTTATTGTTTTTAAGTCCGAGAGTCAAACTTTGTTTGACTTTCGGCGTTGACCAGTCAATGGTCAACACGAAGTTCGTTTGAACTTCATAACGTGATTGTAATCACGATGGTTATAGTCCCTAGTGGCTATGCCTACTGATTACCACGTTATCTAGGCTCAGTGACGAGTCGTAGTTTCGGCCAAAATGCGCCTTTACGCGTATTTTGTAACCAAACTACTCTAGGATATCAAAACCGTTTGTTTTGATATCAAAACATATTTTCTAAACATGTTCTAACATGTTTAGCTCGTCACTCTTCAGTTTAGTGCTTGTGTAGTGTCGTAAGTCAAGCGGACTAAACACCCGCTTAGACTTTCGAGCACGACCCGTTTGGTCAATCTTATGATCCGACCAAACATGTTTAGTGTCATAGGGAATAACCTTCCGAGGTTATACCTTATGGTCGCCTAGTTTAGGTAGTTGTATGATAAGTAGTTTGTATGCCTTAGGTAAATTACCAAAATACCCTTTTCATGTATAACTGGTAATTAAGCTTATGTAACCTAAACTCTTGTCACATAACTGATTATATAACATGAGTAAACATGTATAGGCATATAATACTTGTCATAGGACTAGTTAGACGTCTCGAACGCGCTTTGCGCGCACGACGCGTTAAAGCAGCGTATGTTACCTTAATGGGTCGCGATGGGTCGAAAGCACTTAGGTTAGTCTCAATGTAGTATGTAGGCCTTGTTAAACCATATCATATGAGTTCCAATACTCATTTGGTTTACCAAGCCTCATCCTATCCGATCTCCCGATTTAAATCCGGTTCATTTATATAGTTTTGGATTGCCGACTGGTTCCGTGCTCCCTCTAGCTTTGTTTGGTTGTTGTTCAAGACCTCTAAGCATTCTCAGGCGAGTACATTATTCCCCTATTTTACTGTTTTCAATTGTTTTGGGGTGACTCATATGTGCTAAATATTTTCAAGGTTTTAACGATGGTTTCAAAAACGATTAAGACGATTTATACAAAACTAATAACGATTTCGATAATGGGAACGAACTTGTTGGTTGGGTTACATAACAAATGACATTCATTAGCAATGATCAAGCCGACCAGTATTAGGTTATGGTACCATAGGATCTGACAAATCCCGTTATCTTACTGCACCCGTGGTTATGTGTGGGGGTGGTGGGTAGCGACTGAATCTGAAATTGTTAATTTATCCTTTGGTAAGGGTTTATTAATGCGAGTTGTTAATTTATCCTTTGGTAAGGGTTTATTAATGCGAATTGTTAATTTATCCTTTGGTAAGGGTTTATTAATGCGAGTCACGAAGGTTTGAATGTTATTAGCGAGACGACCACATAAGTAGTTTCACGACCTAAAACGAATTAAACGATTGGGTAAACGATTGGATTTCACACGATGTTTTAACGATTGGGTAAACGATTGGTTTTCACATGATGTTTTAACGATTGGGTAAACGATTGGTTTTCACACGATGTTTTAACGATTGGGTAAACGATTGGTTTTTGGTTAAGTGTTTAGATAACGGGACGGGTGTAATGTGATGAAAGCATGGTGGATACGCCGCTGGTACTTCCTATATATAAGTGATTTCATCATATTACATACCGTGGCGTTATTTAGTTCACTTGGGTAAACGATTTTCAAACGATGTCACACAAACAAGGTTTTCGATATGATATAAACTATACGAGTTTTTAACAAGATTTCGTAGCAAGTTTTACTAACAATTTATTTCGAAATGTCTCATAATTTGCTTTACTAAAACAAATGTTTTTGGGTTAAGAGTCATGGCTACGAGGTTTTATAAACTATAACCCACTTGATTTGAGTTGGTTAATTAAGTTGCAATATTATACTCTTTTCAAAACAAGGTTTTTAATAAAGTACTGCAACATCTAAACTAGCCATGATTTCGACACTCCTACAAAACCAATGTATTCGCCAGCATTTCTTTGCTGACCTCGTTTTCACATATGTTTCAGGTATTGTTGAATGATATCGATTGATAGGATGCATGCTCACATAGGACTGGATGAGGCCTTAGTGACTCAATAACAATGATAGACTATGTTTAATTTGTGTATTTAGATTTCCAGACGATGTAAATATTCAATGTTTAAATAAAACGAAACACTTTTTGTATCCATGGTTATGAAACAATGATTCTGTTGCAACACGCCTCGATGTTTCCGCCGCGCTTTGTTGTTTTACGCGGTCGGGGTGTGACAGAAGAGATAGGCAATAGTCGCGATGCTATTAATGCGACGAAAGCAAGTAAAGTCTCAAACGTAAACCTCAACATTTTTGGAGTTAATCTCCAATCGGTGGTTAACGAAACAGTTGGAAAGATCATGAGACAATACAAAGAGCCGAATACTTCTCGCTCTAAATCTCATTCAAAACCATGTTTAATTGCTCATGAGGAGAGCTATGTTCACACTTCAAATATGAAGGATGAACCAAAGAAGGAGGATAACTCCCAGAAATCTGAGAAAGAGAGCGAGTACAGGCTTAATAAAAAGCAACAAAAGTTCAGTGAGAAGCCTGTATACCTCTGAGACTGCTTCAACATTATCAGATGGATGTTTTATATCCATTAGGAATCATTTTTCCGATGTCCTAGTTTCGTTAAATATAAGGACTCCATATAGTGATAAAAATCGATGGTTGCCTTAAAAATCAAGCCCATATTGTGGGTGATAAGAAGCAATTAATTATCAAGACTCCTTATGAGACAACCCTCATAATTACATGTATCCGTACGATTAATTAATATTAAACATAAAAAAATGGTGGAATTGGCCGTCCCCGGAATCGAACCTGGGTCTAGGCCGCACCCTTTCGCGCGCCTAGCCAACTGAGCTAGGTGCCTAGTTTGTGATATTTCCACTTCGATTAAATATAAGCACATGTACAATAACTTCCTTATTTCTTCTATAAGTCACCTACTTATCCTCATTATGTGGACTAAGTATTAGAACCCAAGAATTTACCTCTATGTTTTAGTTACTCTTGGCTTGCTTATGTTGACTAAACACTGGAAAAGCTAAGGGAAGAAATGCCTGAACTCACCTGACGAACGCCAAGAGGCAGTTCATGATGTCATCAAGTACATCCCTTATCATTTACCAATGATAATTTCTGCTAAGCGTCCTGATTTAATACAGGCAATAATAAATCTTCATAAACCATGAGCTTAGAAAACTTTTATATTATCCACAAGGTATAAATTACCAAGGAAACCATAGTAACCGATTCTTCTCGTATCGGCAAGAAAAACCTTCCGAAAAATCCAAGAGTACTCTTTCTTCGCATAGAGTACGACAACATATGTTATTTTAATTATTTTTCCCATTGTTTTTCTATCGCCTGCGAATGCCAAAATATGTTGATAGAAGTGCCATATGAGGATTGGCGTATTCTAGTGTGTCCCATAGATTACTTCCATGCCTGATCAGTATGGAAGTTTAATGCATGGAACCCCTGAGATATCCCAATGGTCATATTGTACTAAAGTCGACTAGTAGTATTCAAAGAAGATATCCAATATAAAATGTCCTTATAAGTATCTCTACTTAGGGCATCCTTGCTTTTGTAAGGAGAATGTGTCATTATCTGACACCGACATCGATAGAGGAACCAAAGCCTGAGAATACGGACACCTCTGACATCTCTATATGTCATTAAGATCTTCTTTATAAAAATTACCATGTCTACCTTCTGAGAGGCAAGTGGATATTAGGACGAACATCCCGCTTAGGGCTGCAATTATTTTAAGAGCCTTATATCAGTTAGTACCAAGGGAATAGGAAGAACTAAGAGCCAAATCGATAAGTTTTTAGAGAAGGTCTCATAAAGCCAAAAGTGCAAAGTTCTAAGAACTCCGATTTATATAAATAAGAAAGACGGATCATCTTGTGTATGCATTGAATGCCGCAACCCTATTTAAGCAACAATTTGGAATCGCCATTAGCTGCCCAGGATCGTCGACCTGTTCGACTAACAGCAAAGATTAACTATCCCTTATAAATAAATTAAGCGGTGGTTGGAATAACCATATCACATTAAAAAATTAGTTTTTCTATAATAGCTGATATATATAAGCACAAGACTGCTCCTTTGGAGACCTTGTATAGATGGAATGTTAAACGTCCATTGATAGGACAATAGCTTGGTAAGTCCAAACATCAGGATCTGAAAGTTGCATTATAGACAACCAATAAGATCACGCAAATTCATAATCATCAGTAAGGTGCCAGTATTCGGCAGAAAATTAAGGATTTATGAAAATAGCAAACCTCCTAAATTCCTTGTTAAGGAATAAAGTACAACAATAGATATCACCCTGGAAGGGTGTGCTAAATTGTTAAATTATCGGGCTAGTTAAGCTTCGAGAATATAGAATCATTCGAAGGAAATCGAATGTATCAAGATCAAATATCTTACGAGCCAAGACCTAATTAAGGGGCTTGGTGGAGCGCGCATGTGAACCGCACTAATGATTTAGCGACGTGTCACCAATAAGTCGAAAAGCACTATCACATAATGATATGCAGAACTTTGATAGTATGAGCAACCTGTGTCGATTAAGGGTCGACAGGATTAGAAGCTCCAAAAAGATACATGTGCCTATTATACAGGTCAATTGGAATGCCTTAGAGGCTCAAAGGTACTGAGGAAGATTAAACCCAGTATAAGGTAGAAAATACTTCCTTTACTTTAACAAATCTCGAGGTCGAGATTTCTTTTAAGGGGGTGAGGATGTAACACCTCGAAAATTCACGTCCTATAATGTGTTGACACGTGTCATAAAGTTTGAACGTGTGAAAGAATGTTATAAAAGGACTAAAGTTGACAAACATGGAAAGTATATGATTATACGGGTTCTAAATGTCAACAGTGAATAAATATACTTCATAATAACCCTACATGATGTTTATAACATCATACGAATAAATCATGGATCATGCGAAGCTAAAAGTGAGAGATTACAAACTACAGGGGTTAAAAGTGTCAACATGTTTAAGTTATACCCCTGAGTGACCTTTTGACAAACCCGAAGCTTTGTCACTGATAATTATGCTCACTAGAATGCGCGATATAAATTTCATAAAGTTTCGTTATCGTATGAGCAAGTTGTGATCAAATTCGTTTACAAGGGTTAAAAGCGTTAACATTGAAAGTTAGGAATTTTCGGGTGATAACAAAGTGATCAAGGACTAAATAAAGTGGGTATAAGTCCTAAAGCCCTTATAGGTAAATAAGAAGGGGTCAAATTGCAAGAAATAAGTTGGTTTCCCCTTCGAATGCATGAAAGGCCAACTTTTGGCCCCTGATGAAGGCCTGCGCATCGTAGCCAAGAAAGCCCTACGATGCGCAAGCACCTGCCAGCACCAGAAAACAGACAGCAGTCTGTTATGTGCGATTGTGACCATTCTAGCTGGTTTTTCTCACATGTGGACGACCCCTAAACACTAGGATCATGTGTTGATCAATTGTGGTGGGTTGTAGACTTAGTTGTCAATGAATTGTGGAGCTATGTTCACTATATAAAGCACATATGTGCAAACACTTGATCATTCTTTCCTCATTTCATTTCTGATCAATTGTGGAGCACAAGAGCTGATCCCAGGTCTTCCTAATCACCCATTTAACACTTGTAAGTATGCTAGACCCCTTCTAATTAGGTTTAGCTATGTAGTTTAGCTAAAAGTCAAACCGTCGTAACTACGGTTTGACTTCGAGATTAATTAATGATAGCTCAGTCTTATCTCGATTAAAAAGTACCGTTAAGTAGGTAATGATGTGGGTAATAAACCCCTAAAAGGGTTTCCCTTGATTCCCAATTGAACTAGGTCAAACGTCGGGTCAAACTTACGATTAAAAAGTCAACAGAAACGTATTTTCCAAATAAACGCATAATTAGCAATACGAAAAGCGTATAACCTGTTTTGACATTTATACAACTTGGTAATTAGTATAAGAACATGTCTAAGCATGTTCGGTCCGACAATTTTCAGTATAGAATCGATTCGGAACCGAACGGCGCATAGTTTGACTTTCTGCTTTGACCTCGATTCTGACCCGTTCTAGTTTGATTTAGACGTGCCTTAAAGTTCCGTTAGGACCAGGCTACATGTTAGCATAACCCTCTGTGGTTGGTTCATTGATTGACCCATTCGTTTACGCGTTTCCGTTAATAGCTCATATGTTGACCATTATGCCCTTATTACCTTAAAACGTGATTTATGAAAATGTAAAAGTGTAAAAACCTTAGTTACTGATATATAAACTTGTATGCAAAGTTTGACATCAGTTTGACTTGTAGATTAAGAGTTATGCTCATTATCGCAAATTTAAAGCTTTATGTTAATAAAATGACGTAATTAGCGTATAGCCTAGTTAAGCCTACTTTTTGGTATCAAAATTAGTACCCACTGATGTAATATAATATTTTGGGTTTTTTAAAGATTTTTAATTAATTTTAGGCTGAGCATAACTAGTAGTCGTAGGCTTAACCCGGTAATTGCCGGTTTTGCCCTTACGGGCCATAAAATGAGTTTTACATATCTAAACGACTCCAAACCTTTTGCTACTGATCACATATGATAAATAAATTATTTTAAGCCCTCTGGAAATATAAAAATATCAGATTTAAGTATCGAACCCGGAAATGGCCTTTAATCGCCTTAATTAGCGTTTTTAACGCATAGTATGTTTTAAAATCATATCGGACATACCCGGGTTGATACCTACTGATATATGAGGCAAATTATGATATTTTAACAGTAAGCAAAGGTTGATAAACTCAGACTTCAGTTTTGAGCTTTTCGGCTAATGTGAAATTACCAAAATACCCCTTCGGGGCATAGTTTGGTTATAAATGATATATTTCACATATATACTTTACCCTACTGTTATAACTCATAAAATTGAGTATGTTTGCTGTTTACATCAGACCTGTAACTCAGTTAAACATTTAAACTCTTTTACAACCTTTAAAATGACCAAACTACCCCTACGGGGCATAGTTTGTGTTTAATTTCATTTCGGGCATAATGAAAGACATCTTACTGATGTCACAACATATTTGAAGCATATTAACTTAGGAAACCTGTATATGGCTCTTACGGATACCCGTTACGCTTATTACGCGTTCGGTACGGTTTATGTAACAAGTTTACATAAATTAGCCGAAACGGGTCAAACCTTATCCGTTTTATCTCAAAATCTAGAATGTGTATGAAATACCCATATTATACAAGTCTTCAAACTTGTCAGGTCTAAAACACATTCTATTCCGGTCTTCGCTTAATCATGCGTTTGAACCGTATATTTCCTTAAGACTAACCGGTCTAAGCTAAGGCTTAATTAAAGACCCGTTAGCATTCTAATTGATTATTTATACCATCATTTCCAGACTAGAGCCTTCCGGTAAATTATACCTACGCCTACTTAAGTGAATACGGCTGAGTTATTATAATCCTTGCTATTTAAGACAGGAGCTAGCTCAGGTAAGTACTTGTTGGGATTGAACCCTATCAGAGGAACAGATAATTAAAGCCAAAACTGGATCAGAGCAGTGGATCCAGAATAAGCAGATGTTTACATACAAACCTCTCCCCTTGAAAGTGGTCTCATATCTGCTGACCTCCTATCTGCTGATCTTATTAAATGCTGACCTACAACTGCTGCCTTGCATCTACTGCCAAATGTCAAAGACTGATGGAAGACCAAAGCTCTGCTGATTCAATCTACTGCCTTGAGTCTAGTACTGCTGATCCGAACAAGCACTGCTGGGTTCACAGCAGTGGAAAGATGCAGCAGCTGTTTAAGAGTCTTTTATGTAATGAAATGTAATAGTAGTAGTTAGTACATCAGTGTTTGTATAGATCAGAGGTTAGAGTTTGTTAGGAGGTTAGATGTCACTTTCATGGTGACGTCAGCTAAGATGCTTAGTGATTTGCAAGTGCCTATAAATAGTTCAGTACTTTGTACTGTTCTATTAGCTCTTTCACAACATTGTCTTCTTTGCACGAACAAACTACTGAGCTCTGGCTGAGGGGGAGTTTGCATTCATTCATCAATCATTGTAATCGTTGTTGAAACAAATTCAATCTTTCGATTCATTGTGTAAAGATGTTTGATTAAAGTATTACTCTCGTTTGATTGTATGCAAAGTTTGTTTTCATCTTAATTCCGCTGCACAACTCTTTCATTTCCATCTTAATTTCAAACGAAAATACAATAAAAAACAAACTCAGATCCAAAAATTGGTATCAGAGCTTGGACAGTCAAATTTGATCTAACAATCATTTTGACGTAAATAGTTCAGCTCATAATAGTTGATACTGATCGTTTGTTCGTCCGTTGAAAAACAGAGCAAGGATTAATCACCATTAAAGTTGATTTTTCAGTGTCTGTAAAACAACAAGAATGACGTCACAATCTCAAGATGATAAAAACAACATCGGCTCGCTTTTTAAACCACCTATGCTAAAAAGAAATGAGTACAACATCTGGCAGAGGAGGATGGGTCACATCCTCGCTCAACAAAGCACAGGTTGTTGGAGGTCTGTCATTTATGGTCCCCATGTTCCTTCAGTGCCAAGCGCTGAAGATGCTAAAAAGTTCGTTCCTAAACCAGTTGAAAATTATACCGAAACCGACTTTCAAAAGATCGAACTAGATGCTAAAGCGTTTAGCATCATAGCATCAGCGCTGCCCAATGAGATATATGCTGGACTGTTACATTGTAACAGTGCCAAAGAGTTATGGGACGCACTTAAGGAACAGTTTGGGGGAACCGAGGAAGTCATAGAAAACAATAGGGAAATCCTGAACCAACAGTATGAAACATTTTGCTACGTTAAAGGTGAATCACTAACGCAACAATTTGAGCGTTTCAGCTGTCTCATCAGTGAACTGAGGCTTGTTAACACTACATTTACAAACTCAACTCAAAATAGCAGGTTCCTCAGGTCACTGCCAGAAAAATGGGACACAATAGCTTTTGTCACCCGAAACTCACCTGAGTTCAAGGATCTGACCTTGACCCAACTCCACGGTCGACTCCTGACCTACGAAAGGGAGTTGAACCAGAAAAGGAGGTTACAAGAGTCAGGAAAAGTTACTGATGATTACACTTTCGGTAATACTGCTCTTCTGGGTCAAGAAGAATCTGGGAGCAGTGGTAAGGATCAGGGTTATGATCACTTCATTGACATAACTGCTGGTGCAAATTTTAACAACCCTGATCCTCACTCTGCTAGTTATGCATTCACTGCGAACGAAAACCAGATGTCAGAAAATTTAAACTTTGAACTAAATGATTTGCAACATTTTGATCCCACTGACTTAGAGGAAATGGACATCCTGCATCAACTGGCTTTGCTAAGTGTTAGAACTAGCAAGTTCTACAAAAGAACAGGGCGAAAATTCCCAGGATTGCATGGGAATCTAAGGGTTGGGTTGGATAAATCGAAAATCAAGTGCTACAAGTGTAATAGGTTGGGACATTTCGCTAGGGAATGTAGGAGTCAAACTACTGGTCCCATAATTACTCATCCTAGCTCAAATC